>SNQJ01S0072363.1:59069-70860 GCA_010110895.2 Picea sitchensis
TGTAAAGGTATATTGTAATTTCATTGTAAATATGGACCATTCATTATAAGGTCGCAGATCTAACGGTAGAGATTATGTTAGGGTTTTTTGCCCTAGAAGGCAACCCTCTTTTATGAGGGAAATGTATTGCGGCTATGGTTGATAGTGAATATTGTATTCTGAGAGAGGAGACTGTGAGAGAAAGAAGAGGAAGTTACAGCAGGTTTTGTTGTAGGTTGTATCCCTTCATTTGCTGGATACTAATAAAGGAAGGACCTGGCAATTTCTCTAGTGGACATAGCCCACACTGGGTGAACCATGTAAATTAGTGTCTCTCTTGTATTGTGTGTCTTCTGTGTTTTGTTTCTGCATTTGTTTTATTTTATTGCTCCGTGGTCATGTTTTTCTAACATAAGTTTCCCACCAATGTTTGAAATGAGGGAGATATTTAAGGAGTGCGAAGGTGATCTTTTCTGTCTCGGAAAAATTGTGAACAGAGAAATAACCCTCTAGCATATTTAACCATTTATCTAGGGATTCTGCATCTATCTGTCCTTCAAATACAAGAATATCAAAATTAACTTGTACCTTGAAAGGCGAGGTGCCTCCAAAGTGGTTGTTTGATGAATATGCGCATGTTTCTATCGACAGGCGTTGAAGGATGTGGGAAAAATTCTCCATCATTTTGTCCCTCTATTGTGTGAGAGCTTGCTCAAGCAACAGACTAATAGGATCGTCTACTCCGTCATTTTTATTTTCTTCCGCCATTGAGGGTTTCTTGGGTGTGCGAGAGAGATTTTCCTCAAGAGAGACAAGCTCAATACCCAACTTGATATACTCGAACCTCATCGGGGACATGCACTAAAAAATGATCAAGATCAACCTGCTCTGATACCACTGATCCAAATTATTTTCGGCACGAAATGAGAGCGGAGATATAATAAAGAAATGCACAGAGATATCATGGATATCCAATAATATAACATAAATGTATCTGAGATGCAACCAGAAACATATAGATATAGTAATACACGTTTTCCATTAATGAAAGAAATGTACAAAGACTGTAAAAATACAGAGTGAAAGACTCGCTAGAATGGTGGCAGCCTATCTCTGAGAAGAGATGTGACGCCTACTCGCATTTGCAAGAAGATGATTACAATGAGGATCTGAAGGAATTTTTACAATAAATAGGAATGCCAAAATCCATAGACATCCAAAAACCTAACCATAGGAGATGAAGCGCCAAAAGTCATGTGGGCCCCGTTTGGGTAAGTTAATACATCAACTTCTCGGGGTCGTAACTTTTGCATACGATCTCCATTTTAGGCGTATGATAGCTCGTTGGAAAGGTATCATCGAGGAGATTCATTTTGGGGGATCAATCATGCCATTGGATATCATTGAGAAGCTATATATTGAAAAACCTTCATTTAGGCCCTCAAAATGGCCCCGAAAGTTAAAAACTGCTAAAAATAGTAAATTGCCAAAATTGCTAGAAAACTGTTTTGAGCCAATCGAAAAAGGTGGGTGGCCACTGATATGCACCTGGATCATCCTCATACCTCAAGTGACTGCCTTGTAATAAACAATAAGGCTAACTGGTTCTTTGCACAATTTACCTTGTATCGAACGTAGTTAACCTGCGTCATTTCCAGTTGGTGGTTTAAGTGTTTCGTTTATCATTGGCATCTAATAATTGACCGTTTAAGTTGGGAATTATGGTGTTGGATCGTGTCACAATTTAAGGTTGATTGGGTTATGTTGCACTTTGGTTACTGTCTCGCCTATCACCCTGTGATGACATGATTTTCGATGAGTGAATCATTGCGCGCCTTGATGGATAGACATGAATGATAACCTAGGCAGAATCTGGTGCTTCCCGATGTGGGTGTTTGTTTGTTATGATTGATGTAGGTACTTGGTTCTGTAACTCCTTAATTTGGTTGGTTTACGCGCTGTAGATGTTGCTAGTTACTGGTCGTCGATGCCGATGTGTCAGGTTGTTGACGCTGTCCCTTAGCTTGTAGGCATTGTTGCTGGTGTCAGGCAGGTAGCCATTTTTATCTGTCTATTGATTATCGCGTGTTCATCCAGTTGAATGATGTGCTATTATGCCCTTTCATGTTTTCTGTTTCCTGATATGTGTGTGTTGTGTTTGTCATCAAGTTGTGTTGTTTAACAATTGTCGTTGTTTCCTTCCTGCCCAAAAACAAAAACAAATTGCACTTGTTGCGTCGCTTGTTGTCGTAACAACGGGGTCATTACAATAGATCAGATAACTCAAGTAGAGGAAAAAATCCAAGAAAAACTAACAGAAAGGAACAAGAAATAATAAATCCTCTATAAGAAAAAATCAAGAGCATGTTGGCTCAAAGATGGGGAAAAGGATAGAAAATTCTTTCACAAATCAGTTATCCAAAGAAGATTTCAAAACATAATGTCCTCTATAAGAGAAAACCAAGGAAACCAACACATTAAGCATGAATACATTGAAATAGATCTTGTCAATTACTACAAAAATATCCTCTCTGAACCCATTAGAGACAGGAGGACAACCATTCAAAAAATCACCCGACACATTCCCCATTTTGTCTCCTAGGAAAAAAATGACTTTCCCCTAAAACCCTTCACCCTAGACAAATTTGAATAGCTCTAATGGGAATGCCCAAAGATAAATACCCTGGACTAGATGGATTTACCATAGACTTCTTCCAAAACTTCTATCCCATCATCAAACATGAAGTTTGGGACCTTCTAGAAGATTCCCGCAAGTATGCCAATGTTCTCCCAACCATGAATGAAAATTTCCTAACCCTTATCCCCAAGGAAGAAGGAACAAATGATCCCAACAAATTCTGATTCATTTCCATATGCAAAATAGTCTACAAGATCATAGCCAAATCCATAGGCAATCACTTAAAAGTGCTTCTCCCCACGGGCCTTATTTCCAGTGAGAAAAATGGCTACATTGAAGGATGCCAAATTATTGATGGCATTATCCTTTCCCATGAAGTCATCCACTCACTCAAAGTCACCAAAATCCCAGGAATTCTCCTAAATCTTGATATGTCAAAAGCCTTTGACAAGCTAAGTTGGAAGTACATCCACTAGGTATTGCTAGCCTTTGGATTCTCTCAACATTGGATCAAATGGATACTATCTCTAACTTCCTCTTCCTTTTTCTCACTTTTGATTAATGGAACACCCTCAAATACCTTTTCTCCAAATCTAGGCATCAGGAAAGGGGACCCCTCTTCACCTTCCTCTTCATCCTCATGGTAAAAAGACTTGGAAGAGCTATGAAGAATGTTTTATCAGAAAAAAAATCAAAGGAATTCGTCTTCATTATGAGGATATTCCCATTTCACACAAACAATTTGTGGACAACACAATGCTCATGGGAACACCCATAATACAAGAAGTGGAAGTGATTCAACAAGTCCTCTCATACTTTATGGAAGCCTCAGGTACCATTATCAACCAAGCTAAATATCATATATTTTTTCTTTAACACTCCCCTTGCTATGCAGATTCATATTTCTAGAATCCTTGGCTTTCAAAGGAGCTCCCTTCCATCCAAATATCTAGGTGCACCCTTGGTGGATAACACCTTAATAAATACCTCATGGGAGGATTTTCTCACCCGTATGGATAGGAAACTTTCTTGATGGACATTCTGCAATATCAAAACTCCCAATAGAATGATCCTCCTCAAGTCTGTCCTACAAGAAATTCCATTATATCTCTTCTCAGTTGTCGCGACACCTAAATCGTTCCTCAAAGAAGTTCACAACCTCCAAAGGAATTTTCTGTGGGAAGGTGCCAACAAGGAATGTAAGTGGGCTCTAGTCACCAGGGAGAATCTCTACTAGCCGAATCTTTTAGAAGGACTTGGCCTTAGAGACCCATAAATACTTAGCACAACTATGGGTGCCAAAACTTGGTGGAGATGGATAAAAAAATAAAATTCTCTTTGGAGCAAATTTTGGCATAAAATGTATTGTTCTACAACCCTCCAGTAGGAGATCATATGCCTTGAAGGAAATTTCCAAGGATATATTATCTAGAACTCTGCTTGTAGTAAAAAACATCTCATTCGCCAACACTGCTTATGGGAAGTGTGAAATGGGGAACATTCCCTTTTTTGGGATGATGTGTGGAAACAACACCTTCCCCTCAACAATCAACTAGGTCTACAATAGTTGGGCACCAACATGATCAATCAAGGAAAAACAAGGGTAGAGCAGGATTGGACTCCAAGACAAAAAGAAGATCAATGGAGATCATGGATCCCAAAAGAACAATGGGAAACTCTTCCCCCAAAATTTGACTAGGAGAACTTTTGGCAAGATCTTAGCAACAAGAAAATAAAAATAAAGGAAGAGGTTGATAGTCTAAGATGGGGCTATCAACCTTCAGGATACTTCAATCTCAAAGAGGAGTACAAACTTGCTTCCAACTGGACTCAGCTACAACAACAACCCATATGGATAAAAATCTAGAAACAACAACTTTGGCCTAGGGTTTCATTCTTTTTATGGCTTCTCGTAAAAAATAAAATTCTCACATGGGACAATATCATCAAAAGAGGGTTTGTCAGCCCTATCATGTGCCAACTTTTAAATCAATAAGGAGAAACCATTGAGCATCTTCTCAACAAATGATCGATATCGAATGAGATATGGGACTGAGGACCTCCGACCTTTCAAACTTCAGAAAAAAATAGAGATATTTTGTTGGAAACCATAACTCTTCCAAGATTTACTCTTTGGGAGATATGGAAGGAAACAAATCTTCTTAATTTCAATAATCAACACTCTCATAATGAGGAAATATGGATAAATATTAAACATCACATAAAGGAGACCAACCTTATGACCACCTGGATATAAAAAAATTAGTAGAGAAATGCACAGGAAAACAAAATTCTTCTTGACTTGGTTCTAAATAAACCTCAAGTTCTCACCATCACAACTACCCCCAAGACATCATCATCAATTCGTGACTCTTGGTCGCTCCCCCCTCTTGGATTTCTGAAGCTAAAATTTTATGGTGCATCGAAAGGTAATCCGATACATGTAGGTATTGGAGGTATATTTCACAATGAAAGAGGATATATTATTTATCTTTACTCTAACTTCATTGGCATTCGCACCAATAATGCAACATAAATCCAAGATATTGAACATGGGATACACTTAGAAACACGAGAAAATTATCACAAGATCATTGTAGAGGTATAGTCTCTAATAATCATAAAAATTCTCATGAAACTTCAAAATGGAACCCAGATCGCCAAGATATCCAAGAGATGGCATCTAGAAACCATCATGGAGAACATTAAACACCTTATCTCTCAAATTGAAGTCATATTTCCTTCTCAGTTTGAAGATCAACCAACAAAATTGCTGATTGAATAACCAATGTAGGAGCTATGAAATCCTTTAATCAAACCACTTGTTTTTATATCCCCATCAACCAACCCCCTTTCAGAGCACTACAGGACCATGGTGCGATCATACCTTGATAAATAAGAGCTCACTCTCCCAGATCGGTTGAAAAGGAGGCTTGATGTGATGAGTGTGAGGGCGTTGGGATACACCCATACTTGTCACCCCGCCATCCCCTCAAGGAGATAACCCCCATCATCGATCAATGTAGGTTATAATGACTCATTCCACCACCTCTATGGACTATGTGAGAAATATAATGGCATGTTTGGCCCAGTTTGACTCCATCCTTCTCTTATATCCATAAAATCTTGGCATTCGATTTAGTTATTGGCGCAATCATGGTGCCTCATCCTAGTCCTCAGATATATCTATTGGCTAGCCTCTCTCCCATTTCATCTACCCCCTATATTATTTTTCCCACCTTCCTGTACTTTCTCTTCTCCTTTTCCCCCAACTTTATAGATCTCCTCCATTAGCTCTCCATCCCTCACACACTTGATCTCTTAATGGCCAGAGGCACGCAAAGGAAGTGTGCCCACAGTTGATGTGGGGGAGCCTTGACTCATCATGTGCACACGACAACATATCACTCAGTTGTAACATATGAGGAACATACACATCCATATATACAAGAAAAATTGGACCTCGTTGAAGCCGATGCCAGGGTATTGCGACATTTTATAAGTGATGAATATGTTGACACCAACATCAATATGTGGTTTCCTGACCCAGGTTCACACCATGCATGAGTCACTATGTATTCCAAGACAGTGGATCTCTACTATTTTCTCAAAAAAATAATGGGAAAGGTATTAATGGAACATAATGAAGCTCATCAAGACATTATTTTGCATTTGGACGAGATTTAACAACAACTTTGAGCCATGGATGAGAAGCTAGATGGAAAGGAGGAAAAATCCTGATGTGTTGTTAGAACCGACACAAAAGCAATGCCACAACAGGAACCACCACAAGTGGAGTTCTCTGGCTCACACTTTTAATTTTTCATGGCAATGTTGATAGTATTTTTGTTGTTTTCTATGCACAAAGGTAGCCAAGACCTCTGCTTACCTTTGGGAAAACTTCATAGACAACATAGATATCAGATAGGCATCTATATAACTAGCTATCTCTTTAGATCTATGAAGATACTCTTTTTTATACTTTCCATATGCAAAGGAAAGCACAAAAATCTCATGTGTTGGTGGTATGGTTTGCCCAGTGGCAGACCGACAATACAATTTTGTTATCTTTCTCTTTTACAGTAATATAATGAATCTCAAATATCTTACAATTTTTTTTTTTTCAATTTAAGGGTCATTTTTAAGGTTTTTGTTTGCAATGGTATCGATTGTCAAGGCTGTGATTTCAGACAAGTCATAATTTTTAGTACCCCCCCCCCAAAAAAAATGGTTCTACCGATAGCGCTACTTTTCGATGTGGGAGTAAAAATAGCCACTAAATTTGACCTCTAAAAAAAGAGAACTCTCGAGAGTTCTCGTTAAGTTGGTAACTTTGTTAATCTGTAGAAATAACCTTTGGAAGAGGCTATATTGAGGTTTGTCTTGGGAAAATGGTTGTAGTAATAAGGTTCTACAAGAGGGTCATCGTAACGATTTAAAATAAAAAGCATTGGTTAGAAGAAATAAATTGTAATATAGGAGTTAAACAAGGTTGTCCTTTATCACCTACTATTTCTAGTATTTATATTGACAAGTTAGAGGGTTTCCTAGAGGGAGCAGGTGTGGAGTCATGGAATTAACATGATTAGCCATGATCCATATTCTATATATAGATGATATTTTCCTTTTAGCAATAAGCCACTTTGACCTTGATAAAAAACTTAAAATTCTCAAATATTTATTTACTAACTCTGAGATATTTGGAAATAAAGGTAATGAACATTAAATAAAAAAAAATCACATATCTTGATTTTGTTCATGATAGTAGCAACTTGGAAAAAGTCGATTTTTATAAGTATCTTGAAAATTATTTTCATCACAAGATAAATTGGAACTACAATGTTGAAACAAGAATCAACAAGGTTGGAAAGCTTATTGGTCTTGAGAACAATTGGAAAGTTGCAGAATTTTGGCTTTGGAAAGAAAAAGGTCCTCTTCAATATGCTTGTTACCCTAGTGATTCTATATGTCTATGAGGTTTGGGTTTGTACACTATAAGGAAAGAGGATTTTGCAAAGGCACTTCTCCTTGTTTCTATTTTAGTAGAGTGTTATCGCCTAAAAATTGCTCACTTATGACATTTCTAGAAGTCTTACCAAAATATATCATTGTTCTCATGCTTAACCTCCATTTCACCACTTTTTCCACCATCATATGATCTCTATATCATTGAAAACTGTAGATTCAAACCCTAATTTTGACCATAAAGGGCCAACACAGATAATACCCCCTAAATCTATTATCCCAATGAAAATAATACCCCCAAAAGATACACCACTCCATCAAAAAACCAATTTTGATTGTGTCCAAGCCATATTTGCTAAAATGGGAAGTTAGTTATATGTGGACCATTCTAAACCCTAATTACAATTGCTAATATTTTTTTTGTCATCTTTAGACACTATTTTAAATACCATGTCAAGGGGGTTTAAACATTATTTCCCCTATAAATAAATCCTTTGAGGTCACTCCATCCATCATTCGTCCATTCATAGTAAGGTTATGTTGTCGAAATCACAACAACAATATTGATAATATCTTCCTAATGATAATGCATTTCTTATCTAGGTACCTTTATCACACACTAAATACAGGATCATACATACACCAAATAAACCAAGTATCCATCCCAAGGAAGAGTTTTGGAGCCCACAAGTCTTCATCAAGCTCTCTTCACATGTGTCATATTGGTCATATCTATTTGGTAATGGATTTATTATTTCATTCTTTATAAACTCTTGTTCATGTTATAGTTTTCTTTCATGCCTTGTATCTTTTATTTCATGAATATTACGAGTTTGAGAATGGTAGATGTAGCTTAGATTTAGGTTTTCTAGCTCTAAAATCCTTTATTGCATGTGCTTAATTCACAACCATCAAGTTAGTATAGTTTGTACATGCTTGTCAGAAATTGCACACAACCTCTCATTCATAAGGTATTGATATAGGATTCACTATCCCATCTTCCACAACTACCACAACATCAACTAGTAGTGTACAATCTAGTACCCCCATCTTTCATTCCAATGAAGAAATTTTATAGTCCCTTGTGATACCCCACAACTTGGATTTTTAATTATTATTTCTATTATTGTTTTTGTTTTAGAATTTTAATTATTTTTCCGAAAATACAATTTGGTCAGTTGACCAAAATTGAATTGTAAAACCTTATTATTTTATGAAAATAAACATATGTGTAAAAAAGGGGAAGACGTTGAATAAACTGTTAATGAGGGAGTTAGGAATCCAAAGGGGTTGGCCAAGTGGTAGCAGACTGATACAAGCTATGGATTTAACTCAACTTCAAAAAGACACATTCCATATTTATAGGAGAATCTGTGAACATGTGTAAAGTTGAATCTGACAGGTGGTCAGTGAGTAGGAAAATCAAGTCAAGTGTCACAATTACTAGGAAAAATAAAAGAAGTCATGATAAGGGAATGGGATGCCATTCCTAAAAGGAAAATTTGATTGCTTGAGAAAGGCTATGCGCAAACCGGCTTGACACAGTAAATTTTAAAAAGATTACACAAAGCAACTGGAGCTCAAAATTCTACAAGAGGCCACATAAGCAACCACTTGGATTATGAACTCAACTCGAGGGTGACAGAGGTGATAGAGACTCTAGTCTAAGGTTGGGAGGAACATGGTATTCAACGTGTGGTTTCCCATGAGTTCTAGGTTTTATTTCTTGTTATGAATATGTTCATTTAAATATTACTGTGTTTTAATTGTGCATTACTGTGTCTAAAATATTGTCATAAATAAACGGTAACAATATTAGAATTAAGTGCATTATCAAAAGAGGCTCGATGCATATCATAAGTTTAGGAAAAAAAATTGTGAAAGAAACTTAATAGTTATTCTGATCCTATATCTATGAACATAATCATACTACTAGTAATAAAACAATGAAACTCGTAGGTAAAAATCTAGTTAATAAACTAGAGTTTTATTCGTATAAGAGACATGGATGGAAGAGAACAATTTTTCAACAAATACAATGTATAGAACTGGAAAGGATATCGTTACAGAGTTAAAAAAATACATATGCATATATCCGAAAGGATGTTGTTACAGAGTTAACACAATACACTATGCATATATTTGAAAGGAAATCCTTACAGAGTTAACAAAATACACTATGCATATATCTGAAAGGAAATCATTACAGAGTTAACAAAATACACTATGCATATATCCAAAAGGAAATAGTTACAGAGTTAACAAAATGCACTATGCATATATCTGAAAGGAAACTGTTAAAGAGTTAACAAATACACTATGCATATATCCGAAAGGAAATCGTTACATAGTTAGAAAAATACACTATGCATATATCCGAAAGGAAATCGTTACAGAGTTAACAAAATATTCTATGCATATATTCGAAATAAAATTGTTATAGAGTTTAACAAAATAAAATATGCATATATTCGAAAGGAAATCATTACATATTGTATAGAATCTAATGAATGATGACCATTTATGTCCAATAAGGGAAATAACAGTAAATAAACCAGGGTTATAAATAACGATTGTATATCAATAACAGAGTATTACAAAATCATAAAATGTGTAGACATCATTCCCGAGTTAGAGATTTTCATGAATGATTATACAAATTATTCGACCAACTAGCTATAACAATAGAACAATCCTAAATTGTGGTTCCAAACTCAAAGGTAGTTAATGAATGGAACCCGAATACATTTCTAAGCAAAGGTATTCTTGAATATCCATCGTACCAACCTCCTCGGTACCTGTACAATAACAACAAAAAAGTTAGGATGAATTATGAAGTTAATTAGGAAACAAAAGTATATATACAAATAAAATACTAACTTACCATGGATGTATAAAATGCCCTTATATCTCCACCTATCGCTGGAACTGCACATGAGTGTATAGGGTCGTCGAATAACTAATGGGTACCCTCGCAAGCAATAGGCAGGGCCCATCATTAGTCAATTACGTGAGAATAAGTGTATCAAAGAATTAAAAAAATATTACAGAATATAAACTAGAGAACATTTACTACTCAGTGCGAAACACAACATTTCCTTTTTAACATGAGTCCTAACTAGGTTCAAGTCAAATAAATGATTTGAATAGGTTCTTCTAACCACAAAATTTCATGGAATAATGGGGCTCGCTTGATAATTCCCCAAGTCCAAGGGAAAAAACATTCGGTCCAGAAGCTAATTGAAAGAGAAAGATTACTGTGACCAAAATATAACACTACTTACATTATATAACACACATAAATAGAAACAATAAGTTCTCTATGGAAAATGTCGTAGATACATTTAGACAGAGCCGGTGAAATAACGATTACCCACCATCGCGAGCTAATGGCTCGGATAATAACAAATTACAGAGAAACAAAATAAGTAAAGAGGTTAGTAAGCTCTTACCAACTTAGGGGTGACACATCCAAATGGAAATCAACAACGCTATGAACACCTAGCACTTGCAAAGAGAAATCACTCGATGTTATGAAAACCTCTTAGAGTAAAACACTGAGAAGAGAAAACAAAAAATGTGAAGTGTGAAATGAGCCAAATTAGAGAGAGGTAGGAAGGGTTAAGGCTCTGACAAGAACCCTAACACGTGGAAACAATATGACCATACACATGTGCTTCCTCAAGACAATTTCCGAGAAAAACTCATCTTGATATGGTAACCCATAGGTAGTGCATGCAATATCATTGCATGATAAGTACCCATATGATATGCTTCTTAACGAAGGGAAAGTTGGTGGGAAATTCAATTAAGGAACACTGCAAATACGAATTTAATCTCCTTGTAAAACTAGAAAATAACTCCACTTATGCCAGGTGTTATCCACTGAATGATACGACAGAGCTTGTGTTAATGTATATTAAAACCCATATTAATATATGTTGTGTATTAAAAACCATCGTCTATTAAAACCCGAATTAATATATGTTGAAAAGTGAAACCCAATAATGTATGAAGAGACGATGGAACAACCTTGGTTGACATTTATATGAGATATGTTAGCAAGGGTCATATAATACAAAACTTCATACATATATGATTAAAAGCTATGATAACAAGGATTTACTATCGAGTAGAAATGTTATCCATATGAGGGCTACAAAAATAAATAACCATTGTAAGATCTCTCTCTCTCTCTCTCTCTCTCTC
>SNQJ01S0072363.1:79478-90078 GCA_010110895.2 Picea sitchensis
GGAATTTAAGGTCTATGACATAATGGTATCAGAGCTGTAGGTTACAACACTTAGCCTTTTTATTGGATTTATCACAACAAAAATATAACATGTAAAATTGTCTTGATTTTCTTCTTACCTCTAGGAAGAAAAATAATTTGATTTTGCAAGAAAATGACAAAAGCACCTAAGACTCAGGGAGATGAACCTCATGAAGAGAATCCTGAACAAGGGAATGTTGGTGATGGAAATATTTGGGTGGATCTGAATAATGATAGGAATTCAGAAATTATAAAGACAGTAACAAATCTGACAGAAGAACTAAAAACCGTGAGAGAAGATAATGAAATAATTTTAAAATCTCAAGAGGAACTAAATGAAAATCTGTTGGAGAAATTATGCAATCAAAATACTAATGAAAAAAAGGGGAAAAATTATAGAAACTCTAAGATATCCCAACCAAAGAAGAAAGAAAGAAAATTGGAGTATCCTGAATCTGAGACAAAGTCAGTATACAAGGATACATAAGACATTGAAACGTCTACTAAAAGTAGTTCTAGTCCTAAACAAAGAACCAAAAATAAACCTAAGCAACATCATGAAGTCATTGGAAAATTTAAGAAAATTAAACTACCAAATTTCATTGGGAAGTGGAGACTAGCAAGGAAGCAGAAGCATGGCTCTCTCGTATGTAGAAATATTTTCAAATCTATAATTATTCAAGTGAGCTTAAAGACCGGATGGGCATATACAATTTGAGAGAAAAAGTAGACATATGGTGTTAGGATATAAAAAGAGTAAAAAATATTAAGGAAAGGAAACTCACCTGGAAAACCTTTAAGAGATATTTTAAGAAACAATACATGTCTGAACAATATTATGAGGGTAAAGCCAAGGAGTTCTACAAACTGAAATTGGGAAATATTACAATGAAAAATTTATGTAGTAAGTTTCTGAGTTTGCTATGTTATGTGCCTTACATTGTGGATGAAAAACCAAAGATTCAATGATTTTTGAGTTGCTTACCTAGTTCTTCTAAATATCAAATTGAGTTTGATAACCCAAAAAAAATTGAAGAAACCATGAGGAAAGCCAAACTCTGTTTTGAGCAGTATAAAAACAGAAATGAGAATTCTAAGAATTGGAATGGGAAAAAGGTTGAGAGGTTTGACCCTAATAAGAAAGGGGGAGCTTACTCTAATAGAAATGTTGATAAGATATTTATGAGAGGTAATAAGTTTAGAATAATTAAACCTTTCAATCAACCTGAAAATAAGGGTCCTAAACCACCAACCTTCTTCAATAAAGAAACTGCTCAAAAAGAGACAGTGAAATGTTGGGAATACAGTGGTCCTCATTACTATAATAATTTTACTCCTAGGAAGAAGGGAAATAAAAATGTACAAACAATGTAGGAAGCAACTACAATTGGTGAGTTGGAAAGGTCTACACCAAAAGTCAGCGCAGTCTTGGAAAACTGACAGGAAGATCATCAAACTTAAATGGTAGAAATTGAAGGTATGATACATAATCAACTTGTTATTGTTTTAATTGATCCAAGTGCTAGTTTGAGTTATATTTCACCAAGAGTTGTAGAAATCTGTAAGTTACATAAAACAAATTTGAAAAGTCCTGGTTAGTACAATTAGCTACATGAACTAAAAGGAGAATTACAAATGTTGTTAAAAACTGCGAACTTGGTATGAATGAATTAAGAACACATATAGACTTAAACATATTACCTTTAGGGTCTTATGATGTGCTAATCAATATGGATTGGGTGGAAAAGTTTAAAGTGGTATTATATTGTTACAATAAAACATTTACCTGTGTAGATAAGAGGGGTAACATTATAAACATTAAAGGATTATCAAGACATGTTAGTATTAGAGAAATAGCAACCTTACAAGTTAAAATATGCATTTGAAAAGGGTGTAAACTACTTGTTGTACACATAAATTATAATGAAAAAGAGGAAACTGATAATGAGTTAGATAACTTTCCAATATTGCAGGAATTTTAGGATTTATTCCAAGATATTCCCAGACTACCTTCTAAGAGAGAAATAGATTTCTCCATAGACCCGATACCTGGACTAGTACCTGCTTCAAAATCACCTTATAGGATGAATATCCTAGAGTTAAATGAATTAAAAAGTCAATTGGAATAATTGATAGATAAGGAATATATCTGACCAAGTGTGTCTCCGTGGGGAGCACTAGTACTTTTTGTTAGAAAGAAATATGGAACATTACGTCTATGTATTGATTATAGACAACTTAATAAAATGACTATTAAAAATAGATATCCATTACCTCGTATCGATGATCTGTTTGATCAAGTATGGGGAGATACAATCTTTTCTAAGATTGACTTACATTCTGGTTAGGATAAAGGATGAAGATATTTATAAAACAACTTTTAAAACAAGGTACAAACATTACGAATTTGCCGTAATACCTTTTCGGCTAACTAATGCCCCAACCTCATTCATATGTTTGATGAACATTATTTTGAGTAAATGTCTAGATAAATTTGTGATCGTCTTTATAGACGATATACACATCTATTCAAAGGATGAAAAGGAGCATGAAGAACATTTAAATATAGTATTACAGATACTAAGAGAACATAAAGTATATGCAAAACTAAGTAAGTGTGAGTTTTATAAAGATCAAATTCAGTATTTGGGACATACATTTTCCAAAGAAGGTATAGTTGTTGACCCAAACAAAATAAAGGCTATAATGAATTGACCTGAGCATGAGGATGTTTCATACATAAGATCCTTTATGGGTATAACTAGATATTACCGGAAGTTTATAGAAGGGTTTTCTAAGATTGCATATCCTATAACATCGTTACAAAATAAAGGAACTAAGTTCATCTGGTCCGAGAAATTTCAAGAAAGTTTTAACAAATTAAAATAACTCTTAACTACAACTCTTGTATTAAAATTGGTGGACCTAGATAAAGACTTTGTAGTGTGTACGGATGCATGCCATGAAGGTCTTAGTGGAGTGTTAATGCAATAAAACCATGCAATAACTTATGAATCTCGGAAATTAAAGAAACATGAAGAAAATTGTGTAACACATGATTGTGAATTGGCTTCAATAATACATGCAATAAAGACGTGGTGACACTATCTGGTAGTCTGGAAATTCTTATTGTTGACAGATAACATTTCTCTAAAATATCCGTTTGATAAATAAAATTTAAATTTAAAAGAGGATCAATGCATATCATAAGTTCAGGCATAAAAATTGTGAAAGAAAGTTAACAGTTGTTTTGATCCTAGATCTATGAACAAAATCATATTACCAGTAATAAAACAATGAAACTCGTAGGTAAAAACCTAGTTAATAAACAAACGTTTTATTCGTATAAGAGACATCTATGGAAGAGAACAAAGTTTCAAAAAATACAATGTATATAACTCGAAACTAACTTGTTACCGAGTTAACAAAATAAACTATGCATATATCTGAAAGGAAATCGTTACAAAGTTAACAAAATACACTATGCATATTGTTGTGTTGGTTTTGTCACCTGGGTGACCAAAACAACAACACTTGCATGTCTAGATAAGATTGCTAGACAAGACAAAAGTTTGTGAGTGGGTTAGATAAGCCAAACACATATGAAAACAAAGAAATAAACTAAAACAACTAAGAAATAAATGTTAGAAAGATTGAGAAGCTTAGAACCATGAAAATCAAATAATGACCGACATAATGCTACCAATGGACCAATAGATTAGTAAGCAAAACACCGTAGAGAAAGTCAGGGACTTATGAGTCCCCTCTTTCTCCTTGGGAGGGATCTTGAGTTCCCTAATTGAGAGCTCTTCACTCCTTACAATGGAACAAATGAAAAATGAAGAAAAACAATGCCTATTCCCTCAAGAGGTGAGTGGAATGGCCTATTGCAATGGTGCTTGAAGGCTTCAAAGAGAAAAGAGGATCCTCAAAGAATAATTCTTGTAGAATAACAATACCTTGAACATATTGGTTTCTTAGCACACCCATGGCTCTTATTTATAGCATTCATACATGGAAAAATTTAATTGGTTCATAGTGTGAACAAGGGTCGTTTTAGGGAACCCTCTAACCCTTGACCAACCCCCAAGCTATATTTCGCTCAAATATGAGTGTCAAATCATGTTGGGGGTTAGACCATAAGTGGTTGAGGGGCCAACAAGATCCATAAATGCATCATTCATAGAGTTTTGTGGCTTTTCTTATACACAGTTGTACATTTTGCACATGGTGGGCACTGAGGCCTGTGGACTGTCCGCACGCTCCTTTTGGTGATTATGTGCACTTTGATTTTTTACCCCAAGTACATAGTTTTTTTCCTTCTGGATGAATTTTAGTGTTGTAGGTGGACTAATTAATGATGTTGACATTGATTTTTTTCCTTAACCATTTGTGTGCAATGTTGTGGACAATTTTTCAGTGATAACAGATCCCCCCTGATGTGTGAGGTTAGGAGCATATGTATAGCTGAAATACATCAATGCTTCTTTTGCTGAGAGTACCATTGTAAGGAACAATGAAGAGAGGAACTTAAAGAGTGATATGCCAGAGGGAGAGAGAAAACTATGGGACCCAAACCTTTCTCTAGGGAGAAAAAAGAAAATTTGTGTACAAACGAGGCGGGTATGCCCCATGCTCGTGTCATGGAACCCAAATGTGAGATGGTAACTAAATATGGATGTTGATGCATATAAATGTAGTGTCATCGATGGAAGTTGATAAAGGTAGATGATAGTTCTGAATGGTGAACAAAATATGAATTTAGGCAAGGATGAATGTAAGAATTGTCGATGACTTGTAGGCATTGATGGCCTAAAGGTCTCCGGCTAGTATGAAACAACTGCAATAGTCGCATAATAAGACCCACCGTAACATGAGATTTTGTTGAATTCGAATTTTATGGGGGTCAATGAAATCAGAGAGCAATGATGATTCTCTCTGTGTCATCCAAGACTGCTCATTGTAAAGGTAGTGAGAGTCAAGATACTGTCGCTCTTCTGGAAATTGTGTTGATGTCAACAGGAAGGGAGACATGACTCCAAGAAGAAAAGGGCTTCATGAAATCCATTGAGATGATATCTGGTACTAATGGTTAACATGAATGAATTCAAGATTCTGGAGACTCAAGACTTCCCTTGGTTGGGGAATTTTGAAGGATGATTGGCACCAACCATAATACTAGATCTAGTGTCAGGGGGACGACTAGATATGGGGTTAAACTATGCCAGAGGCTAACAAAGTAGAAAAACTCATAGATAATGGGTATATGGACCTGGGATACTCAAGGTTCGTGAACGATGTCGGTATGAAAAGAGAGTGGATTCCCCACCAAGGGAGACATGAGTTTCTTTGCCAGGGAAAAAATGAAGGCCATCAAGGGTGACAATGAAAAAGCTAAGTATATGCTAGAAACAAAGACTTTTTTACAATTACCAAAGAAATAAAGAATAATTTGGGTTGAGTATATAGATACAGAAATGGGTGCCCCAGTGAAAGATGGCTTGGCCTGTTAAGGTACAAGTTTGTGAAAGAAAACTGGTGGAGGGTGGGGGGCTCATGGGTGGGTTTCTGTATTAGGTAAATGGATGGAGGACAATCTACAGATGGGAAAACTGATGGTGGCTGATATGGAAGGATAATGAAACTACAGAGGTCTAGTCAACATAACCAAGATGATATGACTTGGGAGTCCAATGGGAAAGTTAGTAATATGATGAGAAGAAGTATGGGGTTCATTCTCGGAAGTGCATAATACTATCGAGACAACTCATGTGGGGGAGAGTGCTACCGGGTGATAGTACCCAACTGTAGCAGAGGTAAAGGTACTGCAGAGCCAGATGTAAGGACCCTAAAGGTAAAAGTCAGAGGGTATGACTGGGATATGAAATTGATTTACAAAGGGAATAATTACATGCCAGTGTCGAACATATACCTGAAGGGGCTGAAAGCTTGCGGAACAAGTACCTAGACACATGAAAACTAGATACCTGATGTGAATACTATTTGATGATAAAGAACATATACCAACTATTTGATAAAATTGAACATGAGCATGCGTACCTGAATGTGACATGAGAAAAATTCTCCTTCGGGGCCAAGTGCAGAGGATGACCTGGGGAATGTGACTGTGTATAAGATGGCGGGACCAAGATCCTGTGGCTAAGAATGGATCAGAAAATGGAGGCTCTGGTCTCCTGTAGCAGAGTATGGAAGTTGGGAAAAAGGGACTATATATGGCTGGGGGGCCCATAATTCCACCTCATTTGTACCTGTCATTGTTTCTGAGTTGACAAGATAGCTATGAGGATATTTGGAGATTGCAAGAGCGTGAGGCTATCGATCCGGGAGCGGCGAGAGAGAGGTTAGTGGTCCTATCATCCCGCATGTTGTGAATTTCCTAGTTTGTAGGTAGGAGATATAAGGAGGCTCGTACAGGGGATTTTGTGGGTAAGGCCTCACTAGTGCATAAGAAAAGGAGGAATACTCGTGCACATGTGCGCGGTTATAATCCATTTTCCTACGCATAATGTGAGGATGTTTTTGACACAACCGTGCATGTGTGTGCAGGGGATGGGAAGACAATCATGCATGAGATGTGCATCTGTCTGACTGAAATTCACGCGCTCATGAGTGGTTGTTTCTCTAAAAACTGCACATTAGTGCGCACATGTGTGCACCTACCTGGGTGAAAGCCGTGCACTGTGGGAAAGGCTAAGGGGTTGTAATTTTTGATATTTTGTTGCTTTTTTGGGGGTGATGAGGTTGATCAAGTGTTTCTGTGTGGATGCAGGTGATCAATATATTCTGATAGCACGATGTTAGTGCACTGGAGAGAGCACAACTCAGATAGTTTATGGGAGGCGGTGAGAGTGAAATCGGGTGTTCGAAGATACTTGGTAGCCTACAAGTTGCTCAAGTTCTTTGAATTCCCTCTGATATGGTCGTAGGAGTTCCTGCTTCAATATATGATCGGGATGTGGAACATTTATCTGCAATGCTTCATTGTTGGAGGTGAGCAACTGATATTCTTGGCCACCAAGGATGTGTATTTCCTGACGGGGCTGTCATTCCATGGGACAACCCTTGCTATCAATCCCTAGTTGTCGGGGGAGGATAGAGTGGGTGACTTGGCAGCTTGCCACTACACTAGGTTGAACCTTATGCCAGGTTCGGTCATCTGGATTGAGGCTATTGACAACCTCTTGATGAATTGCATCACCGCTATGGTGGTGAGGATCTATGGATCCTTGGGGACTCAATGGATCACTGGTGGTCATCTGAGGGTAGTGGAGTGGGTCCTAGATGGGGACCTGTTTGCATGGGATGTGCTTTTTCACACCATGATGATGGGACAGGTGAACCAATGTTGATGAGCCGACTCCGGTGACTTCTCTTTCGAGTATGTTCTGGTGGCGTGGTTCCTAAAGTGGGTGCCTCTATTGCACCCGAGGATTCTTCTCGATCCTACTGGGCGATGAGAGCCTCAACTGATGCGGTGGGCCCATGTGTTGGCCCAACATGGAGGCAGGGAGGGTGGCCATTATCTCACAACTACGGTGGCTCGAGTGTGGTGCCATATGCCACAGGTGATTCTGAGTTATCCATATGCGGGTATGGACTACCGCCATGATCTAGACATGATGTTGCCTCCTGGGGAGGACTGGGATCAGTGAGGTATGTGTTTGTGTTATATTTTTTGTGATTTTGATAGATAACATTTTTTATATATGTAAATATGAATGATGACGCCATCTATGGTGTTGTTTTATAGATGTGGGACCCCGAGGGTGAGAGGTGGAGGTGGTTGGAGAGTCGGCTCGATGGGGGCCAACACGATCGACGCATGTAGAGCCGAGTGTGGGACAAAGGCGGCGATGAGATGACGTTGGTGCTAGACCAGCGAGAGAGTCGCAGGCAGAGGCTGGGGTGATGCTAGAGGATAGGGTGTACCAGAGGGCATGTGGTTCCATATCCAGGACGAGGAGGTCTTGGAGCAGTGTGTAGGAGTTCTGGCAGAGTGGTGGACCCTGATCCATTGAGAAACAATGGAGGGGTAAGTGATGATTGGTCGACTTCCTATTTGACCTAGAGGGCCCCCAGCTGGTGGGGTGCCTCCAACTGACAGAAGACTTGAGGGGGAAGCTCTGGGGGCACCGTGAGTTGCAATTTTTGTATCTACGATCTTGGGAGGCCATTTTTGTATAGGATAGTTGATACCCATTTTTGTACTCAAAGGGGTGAGGGGGATTCATAAGCCTACGGGTAATTTGTACATGTATTTTTTGTAAACACTGAGGACCTTTTGATGATATATATATGGATATATTTTGGATCATTCATGTCTCTATGTGTTATGTTTTTTTTTTATGTATGATGTCTTTTCATGTGTTGTGAAAAATGTATGATGCTTATGTTTTAATGTGATAAATGCCAATCTAATACGAGTTTATCCATGTGATCTGATACTTTATTGATTTGTCTTGGAATATATGTAAATGTGATTGAATCAAAGTTGTGAGATAGGAGTCTAACTTTTAGGTATTTGTGAAAGAGAAAAGGATCATGAACATGATATACATTGTTGAGTTGCCGGACGACAAGATGGTAATCTAACAGAACACTAAGGTGATGAATGTGGCGATGAATGGATTCAGTGAGGAGACCAATTACGATGTTGTATTCATATTGGTTGTTGGTGGCTGAGCCCAAACATATGCCACCGGAGTGGAGTAGGACATGTGAGGGAGTATAGAGGGCCCAAGCGGCCAAAGTGAGATTCTGGATCCAGCGGTTGGCACTGTTAGCATAACCAATGTCGTAGGCTGATGGATGATGCATTTGTCAATAACACGGATGATATATCATACATGAGGAGTGGTGGCAGAAAATAAGACTAAAAACTCTACAAATTTGTACAAATAAAAACCTAAGGTAGGGGGCTACACTTAAGCGTAAAACTTATTTAAGTACAACTTGTTGACGGGTTCTTTGAGAGGGTAGCCTTTTGGAAAGGCCAAGATGTAGGCACCTTTAGTGAGATAGTTTTAGATGATGTAGGGTCCATGCCTTAATGACTCAAATTTCCCATGTCCGAGAGTATCGTGGGCGATATCGTAGGCTAACACGAGATCACCTTCATGAAATGAGCGAAGGTTGACATGGTGGTCGAAAGTGGCTTTGGACCATTTTTTAGCTTCCTCATTGTTTTGTAATGAAGATTGACGATCTTCATCAAGTGAATCTTATGTCAGTAGGTACTGCTCCATTGGAGCAATGTCCAGTAATAGCTCAATGGTAGTGCATAACGTGGGGATTTATCACTCGATACGGAGGGTGGATTTGATCCCATGGATGAGGTGGAACAGTGTAAAACTGATGGAAGTTTTGACTGTCGTGGGATAAGCCCATAATGTGGAAAACAACATATGATGCCGGTTGGTATTATGTTTGTTGACGGTACGTTGTAGCATGGTTTTGAGGACTTTGTTGACAACCTCGACTTGTCTGTTGGACCGAGGGTAGTATGGGGAGGCAAACTCATGGAAGAAGCCAAACTTTGAGGAGAGTTACTCAAAGATACCGTTCTCAAAGTTCTTAGCATGATCGAACACTAACTATAGTGGGACTCTGAACTGGGTAATGACGTGGTTGAAGAAAAAACTGCGTTGTTGTGTCAACGATGTTGTTAAATGTGGGCATGGCTTCGACCCATTTGGTAAAGTAATCGACTGCCATGACAATGTACTTGTGTCCAGTACTATATGGAGGATGGAAAGTCATGAAGTCTATGCCCCATTTACAGAAGGGGTCGATTATGATGACTGGATGTAGAAGAGTTGGTGGTGCTCGTGATTTGTTTGCATAAAGCTGGTATTTGTTGCATCGCTTGATAGCGTGGATGTAGTCATGAAACAAAGTGGGACATAAGTACCCTGCTTGAATTATTTTTGTGGTGGTGTACATACCCTCTACATACCCGAGAGGTGACCACCGCAAGGACCATAGTGGCAATCGTTCAAGACTCTTTCAGCTTCATTGATGGTCCGACATTGGTGGAATGGTATCGACCCCACGTCGATAGAGAATGTCTCCAATGAGGAGGTATCAAGGGGACTAATGACGAATGCGTCGATGATAATCTTGAGAGATGTGAGACCCAAAATTCTATGTACAAAGGTAGACGAGGAGGTTGTCATACCAGNATGGGGGAAGATTTAGCATCTGAGGGAAAATCTGTAATGAGTTCTGTTAGTAATAATTCTAGTCATGGGTTCGAGAAGCTTTCGGTCCCGCTAGTCGCACAAAATGCTCAAGCGTAGCTCGGAGAGTTTTTGTTTTTTTCAAGCGAGCGGGCAAAGTTTTGATATTGGCAGCCGAGATCCGTCCACGAAGCATATCAACGGTCATCGGGATCTCAGGGTTGTCAATCCACCCGAAATTTAACAGTAAAGGGGTCCTTTCTATGGGGAGGATAATTATAAGTCGTCCGATCCAGGGGCGCGTGTCGCAAGGGCTGGCCATCTCGGCGTTTCGCCCGTCGTGACTTCAACACACAAAGGGCAGCTCTATTATTTCGCGAG
>SNQJ01S0072364.1:22341-35745 GCA_010110895.2 Picea sitchensis
AAGTAGTGAAGTGGCGAGAGGCTGTGAGCCGTCCATCTGGGAAGGACAGATGGAAAAGATCGATAAGATCTCACGAATTCGGGAGCTCGCAGGGTGAACGCCCAAGTATTGGGTGTTAAAATTCGCAAGACGCGAGGTCGCGAAGTAGCGAAGTCGCGAAAGGATCTGAGCCGTCCATCCGAGGAGGACAGGTGGCAGAGATCCGGGGATCTCGTGAGCTTGGAGGCTCACAAGGTAGGTGTCCAAAGGTTGGGCACTCTAAGTCGCGAGTGGCGAAGCCACGAGAGGATCTGAGCCGTCCATAGTTGAGGACGTGTGTCAGGAGATCCAAGAGATCTCGTGAACTCAGAGGCTCACGAGGTAAGAGCCCAAAGGTTGGGTGCTCCAAGTCGCGAGTAGCGAGGTGCCGAGAGTCGAGCACGAGAGAACACCTGGCAAACCTCAAGGTAGGGTCTGCATGACTAACGGGTGGACACGTATTGCCTAGAGAAGGGAGTCAATGCTCCATTGACTTATCGTGTCTCGGGAGATCGTAACAGGAGAGCACGAGAGTTCGACTCACAAACTCACGAGGGTGCGAGTTGCGAGAGGCGCTGACGTTTAAGCCTAGTCTACGGTTACAGGTGAGGAGGGCGCTAACTAAGAAAGGAGCTATACCCATTTTGTGATCTCGGGTATTGGTGATTTGTGAAGAAAATTCGAGGGCCTTGATTCACGACTCACGAGGTCGCGAGTTGTGAAAGGCGTCTGGTTTGTTTGACCTGTGGTCCTAACCCGCGATCACAGGGAGGTGAGCAGGAAAGAACTAGCCTGCACTAGATCCCTGTAGGACTCTGAGAATTCTCATTATGGAGAATTCAACCAAAAAATTTTGATATTAGGTAGTGGGTGTGTTACACCCTCCATAAGAAATCTCTCATGCATGTTATTCAATGAATCTTGAATACTACAAAAACTATCATTGAGGTCGTCTGTGAGACTGTTTGTCAGGCTGTCTGTGAGGCCATGTGCAAATCCATCCAATGTGTGAAACAATTGGACTTTGAATGATTCAAGAATTTATTTTAAGTTTTGAGAAGAAATAGCCATCTGAGCACCCTATGAACCCTTCGGTCCCGTAGCCGTCACGAAAAAACCCCCAAAAAATAGAACAATAAGTTAAAACAGAAAATCGCGGTTTTTTCTGGAAAAACCCTAAAAAACTGTTGAAGTTAAAATGCTCATAACTTCACATCCCAAACTTCGTTTCGGCTGATGTTTTTTTTGAAATTGGGTGAAATTGTGAGAGAAACTCAGATTTGTAATTTGTTTGAGAAAATTCGGCATCCAACTGCTACAAAAATAAAAACAAATCGCGCCATCGTCCGTAGAAAAAACCCTGAAAATTTGCAAATTTTAAAACTTCAATATCTTGACTTCCCGGACTCCGTTTCAGACGATTTTTTTTTTAACTTGGGTGTTTTTCTGAGAGGAACTTAGATATACAACATTTTTCCTCAAATTTTACACAAAAATATACCAAAAAATTCAAGAATGTCGCGGCCATTTTTTTTTTCTCTGAAAAAACAAATCTGCAAAAATAAAAAATATTTGCCCACAATGTATGCCCAAGGAAAGTGCTCTGATACCACTTGTTAAGATCCAAAGACTGAATAAAAAAACATCACAACAGATATATAAGAACAATATAGAAAACCACAACTGTATTATAGAAACCCTTGAGGTAGGGAAGCACCATACAATGGATCCTATTATGGAAGGGATCCTCTCCTGTTCACTTGCCTCTTCGAGGGGGCTTCCTCCTATTGAGCTACCGCTCCAAAAACAATACTTCTCTCCATCCTCATTACATTGTTTGAATCCCTTTATATAGTGCTACCATCACCTAAGAACATTCTAGAGGAGGAATCTTCTAGAAGTAGAACCTTCTAAGAAGTCCTCTTATATTTATTATATCTAATTACCCATTTATTATATCTAACTACCATAGTGGGCCTTATTTAATAATATAGTGGACCTAGTCCACCTTACATTGAATGACCTCCACTATTATCACTATGGGCCCTCTGGGCCCCCCCACTACCTCTCTAGCTACCTTACACTAGTAAAGATATGATTTGGCTACAAAGGTTTATGAAGGAATTGGGAAATAAGCAGGAAAATAACAGGTTGTACTGTGACAACGAGAGTGTCATTCATCGTGAAAATAACTCAGCCTTCCATTCTAATACTAAGAATATACAACTTAGGTGCCATTTCATACAATCCGTCTTGGAAGATGGACATTTGAAGTTGGAAAATATACATACTAGTTTGAATTCTACAGACTTGTTAACAAAGGGAGTAGCCAAGGAGAAAATGAGTTCCTGCTAAGTTTCAGTTGGTCTTCAAGCATGAAGGTGAAGATGAGAAATTTGCAAGGTCCAAGGTGGATTATATGCCAATAGGTATAGTAGTAGTGGAGTTGTTGTGATCAGTCTCCAAGTGGGAGATTATTGGTTRTGGAGCCCGATTATCTTTCTGATTCAGAGGTTTGTTTCAACTGTGCTTGGAATCCATTCCCTAAGGGGGGGTGTGGGTAGATTCACCCCCCACAACTGTCACCAAGGGGGTCCAAAGACAATTTTTKTAGCCCACCCTGGTGGGGGATTCAGGGTAGTGTCCCCAAAGAAAAATTTTGGGAAAMATTGCCTTGTAAAATATTGTAATTTCGTAGTCAATATGGATCGTTCAGTATAAGGTTGCAGATTTGATGGTAGAAGTTATTTTAGGGTTTTTCCCCCTAGAAGGAAACCCTCTTTATGAGGGAATTGTATTGCGGTTGTGTATTATCGCAGATATTGCATTATGAGAGAGGAGATCATGAGAGAAAGAAGAGGAAGTTATAGCGGGCGTGTTGGAGGTTGTATCGATTCATTTTGTTGGATAATAAAAAGGAAAGACTTGGTAATTTCTATGGTGGACATATCCCACACTGGTTGAACCACATATATATGTGTCTCTATTTTATTGTGCATCTTCTATGTTTTATTTCCACATTTGTTTTATTTTAATTGCTCTGCGATCCTGTTTTTCTAACAATAGGGGGTCAGAGCCTCCTTCTAGTTGCAGTTGGAGAACAAAGGAAGTCAGTTCTTCCAATGAATGTAATTCTTAAAGAAATATAAGAAAAATAATTATGTGGTTTTCTCCCACATTGGGTTTCCACGTAAAAATACTGGTGTACTGTGCATGTGTGTGATTGTTCATTGTTTATGATTTATTTATTTTGCACTTATTGGATGATAATGTTACATTGATCATAAATATAAATAATACTTACATAATGTGGTAAAAGTGACTAAATTTCTCTATTATTGATTCAACCCCCCTCTTAGTAATCCAACAATTAGTATCAGAGTAGGTTCCTTCAGAAATCAGTTTAACTACTGAAAGGTAAATCATGGAGAGAAACAATATGTATAAAAATGGAATACCACAATTTCATGGAGAAAACTATGCATTTTGGAGCAGAAGGATGAAAACATGTGTACATGCATAGGAATTTTAGGTTTGGCAATCAGTGGTAACTAGATACAAAGAACCAACAGTTCCGCCAAAAAATGAAAGTGGAAGGAAATTCATTATAAATAATTCAAAAGCAACAAATGTACTTCTGAATGGTCTTTGTGATTCAGTATATGTCAATGTTATGCATTGAAACTCCACTAAAGAAATTTGGGACAAACTTCAAAATATTTATGAAGGAGATGAAAAAGTCAAGGCAAGAAAGCTTCAAACTTACAGAGGTCAATTCAAACAACTGAAGATGAAGGAAAATGAAAATATTGAAGCTTACTTCTTACAAGTTGATGAAATAGTGAATTCAATCATAGGATTGGGAGAAGAAGTTGATGAATCTATAATTTTTCAAAAGGTACTAAGATCTCTTCTAATGAGATTTGATCCTAAGATATCAACACTAGAAGAAAGAGTAGATCTAGACTCAATAAGCATGGGTGAACTACATGGAATGAGAATTGAACCTGAGAATCTAGGTATAAAAAAGAAACATTCAAAGAATCCAAGAAGTCAAAGAAAAAGGGAAAGCAAAAGGAAAAAGAAGACAACATCAACAGTGACATCTCGAAAGACGATGAATAAGTGGCCAATTTTGTTAGAAGATTAAAAAATGGAACCAACGACATATACATAGGTAAGTTTCTATTAATTTGTTTTAATTGTGATGGTATTTGTCATTTTGCTAACAAATATCCTCACAACAAAAACAAAAGAAATGAAGAAGATGATTCAAATAGAAAACAAACATATAAGGTCAAAATAACCAAAAATAAAGTCTTCAAGAAAAGATTTTGCACCAAAGAAAATGACTCCTCATCAGAAGAAGATGAAGTCAGTGAAAGTGAGACAAAAATATTTATATTCATGGAAATAGAAGATTCCAATAAACAAGACACTAAAGAGGAAAATGAAGAGGCAAACATTGACTACAAAGAAGAATTTTTGAGTTCTATAGAAGTTGTAAAAAGATAAAAGAATACAAATAAGAAGCTCCGGGCAGAACTAGAAAAGAAATAAGATACTCAGAATTCAAAATCTGAAGAACTAGAGAAGATGATCACCGAGTTAAAGGTCAAAATAGAAGAAGAAAAAAGAATAGAAGAAACACTCAAGGAACAACTGGAAGAAAAAGACATGATCATTGGAAATTTGGAAGCATAGGTTGTTTCATTGAGAAAATAACTTCAACAGAAAAACATGCAGAACAACTCAAAAGTTTTGGATAATATTATCAACAATCAAAGGCCACATCATGACAAGTATGGGATAGGATACAATCAGACAAAAAGAGGTTCAAGATCCAAAATCAAATATAAAGAAACAAAACCAAGAAGGTATGCATAGACAGTTAGAGGAGACAAGACATTTTATAGGGAAGATCACATGGACACTCCTCCACCTAGAAGATTCATATTTTAGAATCAGGGAAAGTTAGAAAAAAGTAGGCCTCAGGAGAAGAAAGATTCTGAAGAGTAATGCCTTTCAGAATATCTTCAACTCCCAGGTATTAAACTATATTTTTTGGTTTATTTTATGCATGTAATAATTTTGGAACACAGAGAACATAAACAACTTTCAAATTAATGCACAAAATGGTTATCCAAGAAGGCCTAGTGAAACACAGAGAATAAGTTATAGCATGTTTGAATCATTGAGCACTGAAGTGGAATGCTACAAGTGCAAAAAATTTTGACACATGGCCAAATATTGTAGAATGATAGTCCCTCCTAAATAATCACAACAGAATGACAACATTCACAGACATGAACCTTAGTAGAGAATATGGATAAGAAAGTAGAATTAGTTTAATAATGAAGAATGCACACTCACTCTACAGGATAAACACAAGAAATGTGGCTAGTATGTTGACAATGGTTGTTCAAAGCACATGAAATATGATGAAGACAATTTTCTTACATTGAGAAAGGAAAGAGATGGACCAGTCTCCTTTGGAAATGATGACTCAACTAGAATAATTGGAAAGGGCACAGTCATAATTGGAAACAAGATTACCAAGGAAAAAATGTTCTACTAGTGGAGAATATGAAACGTGATCTTCTAAGTGTAAGTCAAATGTGTGACCAAGGTCATAAACTTACGTTCGATTCACAAAAGTGCGATATAAGAAAAGAAATATTAGGAAAATTTATTGCAACAACTGCAAGAACTTCAAACAACATATATGTATTAAGTGAAATTGGAAATGAAAAGTGTTTTCTAGGAAAGGAAGATAAATTTTGTATATGGCAYAGAAGAATGGGTCACATAAACTTCGATAACCTCTTCAAAGTCAACAAAAAGGAAGCAGTCAGACAAATTCCCCAAATCACAAAGGCAACTAACACATTATGAAAGCATTGTCAACAAGGAAAGCAAACAAAGACCAGATTCAAATCAAAGGAATATTCCACAACAAGACCACTGGAAATTGTGCACACTGATCTAGTTAGACCAACTATAATAAAGGGTTTAAAAGGTGAGAAATACTTTATGKTATTGGTTGATGATTATACAAGAATGACTGCAGTTGTTTTTCTCAGGAAGAAAACATAAGCATTTGAAAATTTCAAGGTATACAAGGAAATAGTTGAAAATGAAATGGATTCAAAAATAAATATTTGAGATCAGACAATGGATGAGGGTTTACTTCAAAGGAAATTGTGGATTTATGCAACACACATGGAATAAAAAGGAAATTCTCCATCTTTAGGACACCTCAACATAATGGAGTTGTTGAAAGAAAGAACATGACAGTACAAGAAATGGATCGAACAATGTTAATGGATTCTAAATTGATAGATGTTTTTTGGACACATGCAGTACATACAACAATTCACATTCAAAACAGAGTAATTCTCAGAAAAAATAGTGAAAAAAATCCCTACGAGCTATGGAAAGGAAGACCAGAAAATGTGAAGCACTTCAGAGTGTTCGAAAGAAAATGATACATCAAAAGAGAATATGGAAGAATGAGAAATTTTAACTTTCGTGTGGACAAAGGTGTACTTGTTGGTTACTCAAGTACAAGGAAATAATACAAGTGTTACAATATAAGGCTCGAAAAAGTTGTGGAAAGCATCAATGTAACAGTTGATGAAACTTGAGTGGATGGAAATTAAAGGAAGAAGAAAAGGAATCCATGGAACAGGTTTACGAAGAAGAAGCAAAGGATGAAGAAGTTGTTGAAGGGGAAGATGAATAAGATCAGATAGAAATAGAAGATAATGTTCAACAAGTACCCCCAAAGACACCTAGCGCTCTTATCTTTGATTGAACCAAACAATTTTGAAGAAGCCAACAAGGATGAATTCTGGAAAAGGCCATTTTTGAAGAGTTGGATCAAATAAAGAAGAATGACACTTGGGAATTGGTTCCAAGACCTAGGTACAAGAATGTGATTGGCACAAAGTGGGTCTTCAAAAATAAATTGAATAAATATGGACATGTTACCAGGAACAAAGCTAGATTGGTATGTAAAGGATACACACAAGTTCAAGGTATCGACTTTGAAGAGACATTTTCCCTAGTTTCCAGAATGGCAACAATCCAATTGATATTATATTATGCATGCTCCAAGAATATTAAAGTGTATCATATGGACGTGAAATCAAACTTTCTAAATGGGGAGCTTGAAGAAGAAGTCTATATTGAGAAACCAGAAGGATTTCAGCTGTCAAAGAATGAATATTATATGTGTAG
The DNA here is from genome assembly GCA_010110895.2 of Picea sitchensis. Lineage (NCBI taxonomy): Eukaryota > Viridiplantae > Streptophyta > Pinopsida > Pinales > Pinaceae > Picea > Picea sitchensis. The sequence continues at coordinate 29,602 of SNQJ01S0072364.1, forward strand.
GTTGAATAAGGCCTTGTATGGTATAAAATAGTCTCCCATAGCATGGTACTCTAGATTGGATAGATATCTACAATAACAAGGTTTCAAAAAAGGAAATGCAGACAACAACCTCTACATCAAGGTAACTCAAGATAGTATTTTATTAATTGAAGTTTATGTTGATGATATTATTTTTGGAAGTGATGATAACAGGTTAAGCCATAATTTTTCAAAGGATATGCATAATGAATTTGAAATTTCATTACTTGGAGAACTATCCTTCTTTCTAGGTCTTCATATATGTCAAATCAACCGAGGTATTTTTATATCTCAAACTAAGTATATCAAAGAAATGCTAAAGAGGTTCAGAATGGAAGATTGCAAACTAGTTAATACTCCTATGCAAACTAGTTGCAAGTTAAGTAAATATGATGATTCAAAGTCTACATATTTGAGGTAGTACATGGCAATGATTGGCATATTACTTTATGTGACAACATCCAAACCATATGTAATGCAAACACTTGGACAAGTGGCACAATTTCAAGCAACGCCAAAGGAATCACATGTTCTAGCAGTGAAGAGGATATTCAAATATATCAAGGGTACATAAGAATTTGGATTTTGGTATCCAAAAGGAAAGGAATTATCACTTATTTCCTACAGAGATGTAGATTGGGCAGGTTGAATTAATGACCGAAGAAGCACAAGAGGGGCATTGTTTTACAGATATATAGGTTGATTATCATGATCCCATTCCAATATATTGTGATAATACAAGCACCATCAATATCTGAAAGAATCTAGTGATGCACTCAAAGACTAAGCACATTCCAATCAAGTATCACTTTTTATGGGAACAATTTGCAGAGAAGAACATTAGAGTTGAGTATGTGGGAAAAAAAGAAAAAGTTGTAAATAAGAACATCAGAGTTGAGTATGTGGGAACAAAATAACATGTTGCATATATCTTCACAAAACCGCTTCCAAGGGAATCTTTTAGGTATCTTTTCCAGAGACTCAAAGTAATTTCTACTTCAAAATGAATGGTTTTGAATTATTATCTTATATGTTTTATATTTACATGAGGAAACACCGTCAAGAGGACATTTTAGGTTGGGGGAGCAGGTTCAAGAAGAGTTTAGTCAAGGGGAGCAACCCGAAGGAAAATTCAGTTAGGGAGAGCAGCCTTAGACTGGAAGTTACCTTTTCAATTGATGTCAAAGGAGGAGAGATTCACCAGATGCAGGACATAGATTTAGATGCTTGGAGAGAGAGAACAAATGCATGTTTCGAGGGGGAGCGATGGTCACAGGGAGAGCATAAGTGACATGAATTCAATATTTCATCAAATTGTTTCCATTAATTCCAAAGGGGAGATTGTTGATTAATCGGGTTGGTTTTCATTGATGTCAACCCTTGAAGAAAGTCCCATAGAAAATTCTGGTAGCCCAACAATATGGTTAAGGGATCTAATTTTTTTGTATGTATAATGGTCTTAAGGTTAGTATATTTGCAAGTAAAACTATTTTAGATGGATAGTACATGTCATGCGATTTACGATGATATGTGGAACGCCATATAAATCCTCACGGTTAGAGAGTTATGGTCTTGTGAATATGGAGAACCCTCATGAGTTATCTAGAAGGTCAAATAATTCAAATTATTCTAGAAGCTCCTAGAAGAAGTTGACTAGTCATGTGAGTGAAACTAGGAGTTAATCATGGGTTAAGTTGTTGTAATAAGAAAATAATTAAAAATAAATTAGTTGCAACTAGAAGTGGATAATTTACTATTTGTACAAATTGGGTTAGAAGTGGATAAGTGGTTAGAAGTGGGTTAACCCGAAAAGAAGGAAATTGGGTTAAGTTGGTTAGAAGGTAACCCCTTGAGGAAGCTACATGGAAGTATAAATAAGAGAGAAAGGCTCTCCTATTATCACCTATTGAGCACATTGAATATCTATTATTGTGTAAGGTTTAATGCAGGTACTCATTGATACATATGAAGTTACGCAAGTCTGAGGTAGCACGAAGGGTTGACGATGAAAGTTTTGGAGTTTCAGAAATACTGAAAAAAACCATAGTTTCTGAGATGTACGCGGGCTAACAATATAATCATGTGTGTGCATATGAGGGATAAGAATATAATATGGTGCATACATGAGGTTAAAATCCATAAAAACTTAAAAATATGAAGATGCCATGTCTCTAGAGTCTGAAAGAAAGCTCCCAAGAAGGTCTACAGTGATAAAGTACATAATAGCTATCTACTGGTTCAAAAGGTATGTCTTATTTCTATGAGTAGTTGGATTTTTTTGTCTACATGAGAAATGGTTATGGGGGTTTAAGGATTTTCCCTAGAGATATTATTGGTTGCATGGGAATTTATGTATAAGTTAGATATACAAAAATATGATTTTGGTATAATCAATATTTATCATTGATACATCTTGTTAGTGTTGAGGAACATATTGTATTTCTTGGCATATGGTTAAGGGTTTTTGTGGTACATGATTGAGAGCTTGTATTTGCGGAGTGATTGATGTAATGACAGGCTGCATATTAGTAAGAGTTTGGTGTCTAGTCCATGCGAGGTTTATTATACTTGTATGACACATGAATAGAGAGATATATATACACTTGGTTAAGGGATATGTATGAGGATGTATGCATAAGGCACAACTATAGGTTGGACACAGTGATAGGTTGCAGGTTGAGTTGACAAGAGGCAACAAAGTGTCTAATTTTTAGCAAAAGTGAAAAAACCTAACTTTTAGAAGGCATACATAGGCTACAATATAGACAGATTGCATACATATGCGGGCTTCAATAGAGATAGAGCACATACATATCTGTGATGCAACATAGATAGGTCACATACTTGTTGGTTTTTTATTGATACAAGCTAAGTATAGGTACAGGTTGGTTACAGGACAGTGGAACATGTTGGTTACAGGTTGTTGACTCATATTGGTACAATTTTACAACAATATATCTCCCAGTGATAGTGTAACAGTGGTTTCATAATCTTACTTATACTTCAGGGCGACATGACAAGGTAAGGATAGGTGGTTGTAGCCACCTTCCGGTTGTAGCTAGAGAACACAGGGGTTTGTAGCCTCCTTTTGGTTGTAGCTAGAGAATTGGGGAGTTTGATATTCCCTCATGTTGTAGCCTTAAAATATAGGGGGTCGGAGCCTCCTTTCAGTTGCAACTATAGAACAAAGGAAGTTCTTTCAATGAATGTAATTCTTAAAGACATATAAGAAAAAAAATTCCATGGTTTTCTCCCGCATTGAGTTTCCACATAAAAATACTAGTGTACTGTGCATGTGTGTGATTATTCATTGTTTATGGTTTATTTACTCTGCACTTATTGGATGATAATGTTAAATTGATCAAAAATATAAATAACACTTACATATTGTGGTAAAAATGATTAAATTTCTCTATTACTGATTCACTCCCCCTCTTAGTAATCCAACAAATTTAATCAATCAAACCTAAAACATGAAGTCTTATCTCCAAGAATGAGTGTTGTTTCTTTTCTTCCAAGTCTCCGTCATTCAAGATGACAAGTATTCTCTCCAGCCTGTCCCCTGTACTTAGACAATATGTTTTCTTGAAAAAAATATGAGTTAGAGAATATAATGCAAATAAACTCTAAAATATCAACCTTAATCAATATAATACTTTGACTAAAGTCATCTTATAACTTTAACTTTGACCATAGGTTAGTATAATAATAATAAWTTCAATAGATCAAAATACAACTAGATGTTCATATGATCACAATAATTTCATAACAAATAGAGGCATATCAAAACAATCAAACCTAGAGTGAATTGTTCCTCTGAATGTGTTTGATCTAAGATCCCTCTGGATCTACACTTGTTGCTTGGAAAAAATATACCTTCTCCTGCAAGCACCCTCAATATAGTGATATTATTTAAACATATACAATTACATACCTCTGACAACAATGACAAACAATGGCAAGCAACAACATCAATGACAAGCAATGATGAACCCTAAAACTTCAAAGTGATCCAACTTGAAATCTAAAGGTAGATGGATATGTGCTAGGGTAGGGCACACCTGTTTGTGAAGGAATTAGGTAAACATTCCTACAAAAAATGATCAATGAGCTTGGTAGAATAAATTATGTAGTGACATGGTACTGTGGCAAGGTATTGTTGAAGGGTATTGCAGAAATCTACAACGGTAAACTGCAGTGGTAAGTTAAATCTTATAATATTCCTTCCAGTGATTAGAATGTCTGAAGGAATCCATCTCTCATACCATGTTGATTTTTTCCTAAAACTAGTTAGGGTTAGATTTACCATAGCGATTTAATTACTTTTACGTGCTTGTTTTTCCATGGACAATGCTACATCATCATTGCCCAACCATAGGCACCTACATGTGCCACCCTTGAGCACAACACAAAAATATCTATCTTGGGAAACCCTCTTGGGGAAGAAAACCCAACAAAATTTCTTCAATATAGATTCATCAACCAAGTACAGTGTCAGTACAACTCTCTCTCAGAGAGAAATATCCCAGATAATCCTTCTACTCAAAGGGAACCCCTACTACTAGACTTGCGCCTTTTCACCAAAAGATACACCAAGTATTATACCAAGACATACACCAAGGAACAATCAAAACCCTAGTGCATTAACCTAGCAAGGTATCACATGAGAGAGAGAGATACCAACCAATCCCCAAGAGATGCACCTTATCCTTCCTCCTATAGCTGCAGCTACAACTGCAACTATCCACCAAACTTGCGCTATAGTTGAGTGAGTTGTAACCACCAAATCATTAAAGTGTCACCTTATTTATACTTATTCTTCCAGCGAAATTTTCCCACATGGACAACCTATCTTTTGTGGAAAATATAATTTACTTTGACTTTTTTGGGCAAGGTCGACTTCTCATATTATAAGTAAAAAATATAATAATTATTATTTTCATGAGCCGACATTACAAATATACTTTAGCATTATTATTTTAGGGTTTTGACTTGATCAAATACAATAAGAATATCTTCTGCAGGTACATAATAATTCAAGAAAGAGATCACTTAAATTAATTACTTAATTAAGTCTCATTAATAAATTTGCATCATTGATATTTTTATTTTTAAATTGATCCCATTCGTTCTTCAATAAAAAAATTCAAATAAACTTTTATTTTCAAAAAATTAATTAATTTCCCTTTTAAAAGGGGGACTGTGTTTTAATTTTATGGTTAGGATAATCAATTTTTCATCCTTATAAACTAATTTATATGTGATATTCATAGTCTTATATTTCCAATGAGTCCTTCTGGGCACGTTTTCAATATTTGTATCACAATATATGACCTCGTGAATTCGAGGTGTCAAGCATATTTATCAGCGAAGAAAACAAATATGGCTAATTTTTATTTTAATGTTTGAGAAACATATGGAAACTCTCATTCATCAAGACCTATCCCATCATATTCCACATCAAAATAACTTTCCAGTGAGGTAAATTTTGCATAATTATGATTCCCAGATCTCAATATATATCCTTCAAAAGATAAACACTCATCATTCATTGACTGGTCTTCTCTGGGGAATCTGGGCCTTTGATCAAATTTCATTTTTCCTTCATAAAATTTTGAATTTTTGGTAAAAATGTTATCCCACATGCATGGGATTGTTGGATACTTTAGTTTATATAATATTAAGTGTATTATACACTTAATAATAAACAAAGAGAAGAATACTATGGAGACTATGATAATTTGACCCTTGAGGAGATATATTAAATAATTAATATTTTGACCAAAGTCATCCTACACCTCATGCCTAGTCAACATGATGAGTCGGCCATCCAAATGTCACCATATGTCATCACCTGGTAGGTCAATAATATGCCACATGTCACCACTAAGAATATACCATGTGTCTCCCATAATAATATTCCACATGGATCCTAGTAGTTAAGTGTCATGTGTCATCCCTCATAGGTTGTCATGTGTAATAGTATCATCATTTGGAAATGAACGAGTAATTAAATTCCACGTGGAAGGATTTGATTGGTTTATGGTATGATATATAAAACTTAAAGTAAAAATGGTTAAGAAAAATAAGAAGTGGATGAGAGTTTAAGTGAGAGGGGGGTGGGTG
>SNQJ01S0072364.1:38135-64089 GCA_010110895.2 Picea sitchensis
TCTGACACACACACTTGCTCATGCATGAAGAAAATCAACCACATAAGATGACTTTGTTGTTGTCCTTTGCTTTTGTAGCTTCAGTCCTCCATACAGTCTTGCACTGATTCTCCAATCAATTTCTTACTAGCTTGCTTCTAGTCTTTCTTGTTAACCCTTTCCATGAGCAATATCCTCAATATATAGGAGAAGATAGTTTAGTTACTTGGATAGAGAATGATCCCAAGATATCTGGAAAGTCAGTATTTTTCCAACCATTCGAAAGCCAACTCATCCTTCTAGAAGATTCTTTCTAGAAGAATCGAGAACTCATCCATTTTCCTTCTTTAGAAACATGCCCGCACCCCAACTTTGAGTGCAGTGCGAGAAGTTCGCAGTCAAGCTGAAGGCAGCCTGCGAGAATTAAGGATTCTCGTAGGAGAGTATATATGCAGCCTGCGAACTATCTTTTAAACTAAGCTTTCTGGAAACTGACAAGTGTAACCTTTCTCATGAAAATGTTCTTAATAAAGAGTTTGATTTTCTATTATCATGACACTATCATGACATCATCCCGATGACCAAAAATGTGGACAACAGATAAGGGAAAAGTGAGTGTGGTAGGTTCACAGGTTGGGGAGTGGAGTGGAGAGGAAGGGGAATGTGAGTTTGTGAGTCGACCTACCCTTGGAGTGTGAAATTTAAAATAAAATTAAGTGTGGAATAAGTGATAATATGAGGAAAAGAGGGGGGAAATGAGTGGAGCATGGTGGGTGTGATAAGTAAACCACCCATGCTAAAATAAAAAGAAATAAAAAGGGTCTTGGGACCTCAAATATTAAATAAAAACAAGGATATTAGGCCCGTGAATATTTATATGTATTTCTAATAAATTAGCTTTGTTCCACATGGAAGAAACATCTTTCTCCATTTAAACACAAACCTGGATATCTTGAGCATACAAACTCAGATTTTAAATCCAAAAAATGCATGAAGAAGCTGATATCGAGGGATACATGATGAACTTGTAGTTTTTCAAAAAAATGATTCTTTTAATATCATTTTTTTAATTCCATGAGCGGGAAAATATAGATGACCAATTTTTTGTCCACATTTCTATAATTTTTCCCATATTTTTTTATAAACTTCATCGTTTTTTGCTGCTGATTTTATTTTATGTTTTAAATCAGTTTTCTTATTACTGTTGTAAACGTCATTTAATTTTCAATTGAGTGCATCTGATATTTTATTCTCTTTTCCCTTAATGTGAATTTTCTCAAAATCATACTCACTCAAAAAAGATAAAAATATCTCTTGTCTTGCATTCAAGTTTTGGTGATCGAAAAAGTATTTAAGATTGATATTATCGAGTTTTAAAAAAGAAATCCTACCCAAAAAGTAGTGCCACCACATTTTTAAATCATGCACAATAGTTTTTAATTCCAGATCATGCGTTGCATAATTATTTTCATGATATTTCATTTTCCGTGATTCATAACCAATCACATGATCATCCTATAATAACACTCCTCCTAACCCTTATTTCGAGGAATCAATACATAACACAAAATATTTATGTGGATGTACTATATTCAAGATAGGTCTCATGGTTAATAATTGTTTCAATTTTTCAAAACTCTCTTGACATTTTTTTGTCCATTTAAAGTTGTTTCCTTTCTTTTGAAATGAACTTATTGGAGAAGCAAGTTTGGAAAACCATTCTATGAACCTATGGCAATAACCTTTGATGCCCATTAAAGATTGGACTTCCGACACATCGTTTTGTACTGGAAAATATAGGATGGACTTGACATTTTTTGGGTCAATTGAGATTCCCTCACCATAAATTACATGTCCCAAATATTGTACCTTGTCTTGGTAAAAATCACACTTAACTAAAATTTGCATAAAGTTGGAGCTCTTTAAGTTTCTGCAAGACTATTCTTAAAATTTCTTCATGTTTCTCTTTAGTTTTTTAATAGATCAGTATATCATCTATGAACACAATTAATAATTTTTCTAGATACTTCCTCAACAAACTGTTAATCAAACACATAAATGTAGTAGGTGTGTTTGTTAAACCAAAAGGTACCACTACAAACTCATAATATATCTAGTTCAGAATGTAGTTTTATTAATGGCCTCCTCTTTAATTCTAATCTGGTGATATCCTAATCGCAAATCTATCTTAGAGAAAATATTATCTTTTCTGACTTGATCAAACAAGTCATAAATTTGGGGCAAATGATACTTGTTTTTAATAGTCATCTTATGAAGTTTTTTGTAATCAATACATAATAAGAAAGTTCCATCTTTCTTTTTGACAAGCAAAACTGTTACTCCCTGTGGAGACACATTGGGTTTGATAAACTATTTATCTAATAGTTATTGAAGTTTCATCTTAAGTTCTTTCAATTTCGGAGGATTCACTCCGTAAGAGATCTTACACATCAGTGAAGATCTAGGTACTAAGTCTATGGTTAAATATATGTCTCGTCTAGAAGGTAATCCAAGAATTTCCTCTGAAAACACATCCTAGAACTCTTTCAGTATTGAATACTTAGTCAACAAACTTTTATTGGTCTCTTCAACATTTTTCGATATGTGAACAACATAAATCTCACAACCTTTCCTTTCATTCCTTTTAAATTGTAAAGCAGAGATATGTCTTAACGACACACCCCACAATATTCCTTTTGATGTTCTATTTTTTCCAAAATCATCTATGCAATTAAAATTCTTATCATGATAGTTTACAGGAGATGAATGTTTCTCCAACCAATCCATACCCATGAGAAGATCATAACATCCGAATGGTAAAATATTTAGATATAATCTAGTATCCATTCCATCCATGTTTACTGCATAGAATTTTACCATTTCAACAACTTTTCTTTTTGTTTCTGTAGCTAACTAAACTAGCCAAGATTTATTATGTTTGACTTTTTCTAGTTTACAATTTTCTACCACTATAGGTGAAATAAAACTTAGACTTGCACTAGGGTGTATTAATAAGGATACATGTTTCTAATTTAACATACCTTCAATCTCCACCATGGAACATTGGTTATCAACTTGTCAATTTTCCAAGGAAGCATTGATTTTTTGTATACTTTGAGCAATATCATTTATTGTTGTCTCTTCCTGAATGTTGTTTACTACATCATTTTTGTTTTTATTTAAAGGGAAATTTCAGTACAAGTGAATTTCTTTGTAGCCCCAACACTAAACAGACACCCTAACTGTCTCGCTAACTGTCTTATTCACAAAATCTATATTTTTATTGCTATTCTGAACTGATACACTTTTTTGTCCAACAAATTTGTTTCTCCTAACTAGTGCATTGTGTGATGGTTGCCAAGGATGTTTCAAAATTTTCTTCTTAGGATCAAACTTATCCTTATTCTTATGTTGTCAAGATTTTGCATTTTCAATTCTCTGCTTAAATTGAGTAAATAATAGTTTAGAATTACTTATTTCTTCATCCATGGTCTTTAGATTAATAAATTCAATTTTTTCTTTATAAGCATGAGGAAAACAACTCATAAACCTTTGAAATTTTTTCTTCTCCTGACAGAGATAAGGTACATATCTCATTAGATTTACAAATTTAGTCACAAAATATTCAATGGAAAGTTGTCCCAGCTTAAGGTCATGGACATCCTTATCTGTTTCATCGTAATATCATTCCGTTAAATATTTATGTTTAAAATATTTCTTGAACAATTTCCAATTCAGCTCACTGCTCTTAATCTTATTCACTGTTTTTGTTTCCTTCCACCAAATGGTGGATTTTCCATTGTGTTGATTCACATCTAATCTAGCCCTTAAGTTTCTAGGTTAGTTGTAAATTTTAAAGTATTTACTCATGTTAAAAAGCTAAGCTTATGCTCCCTCCTCAGACTCACCATCAAAACTAGGTGGTCTATTTTTCTTAAGCTCTCCAAACAATTCTTCCTCATTCCATTTCCTTTTATTTTTTTTAGGTATAATTATATGCAATGTAATGTTGTCCGAATTATCCTTTCTATTTTATTCATCTAAAAAATCTATTTTATCACTGTTTGCTTGATATGCCTTATGTTTATGTGATTCTTCATTAGAATACTCTTTTTTGCATTACTGGAAGTCTATCCTATCAGTCTTTGTCACTTCATTTCACTCATGTTTCTAAGAAGAATATCGTTTAACTCTTCTTGTTCCTTAATTTCTTTAAGTAGCCTTTGATTATATGTCTTTATACTTTGCAGATATGCTTTTAGATTGTTGATACTGAGAGGGGGGTGAATCAGTATCAAGTACAATTTAAAACCTTTTTCAACTTATACTTAAACCATTCAACTATATCAAATGAGCAATGAACAATAGTATAAGAGTTACACCAATACACCACAATACACCATGCACAATATATGAGAAATAATCAATAGTTATTGTTCAGGGGAAGTAATGACTTCCAAAGGTAGCTACAACTTCCAAATGTAAAGGGAGGGATAAACCTCCAAGAGGAAGATACAATCCTCCAATATCAAGAGATATTTGAACTCTCCATCCTTTCCCCTTCCTTTCTCCCAAGAATATATGAGAGATAATAAAAATTTACATTAAATCATCACCATCAACCAATCATCACATAGAACCTGATAATGCTTCCTGAGACTTCTTCAATTTATGCAATTCTTCAATTCTTGGAGTACTCTAATCTTGTATATAATATTACTCAATGTATTCTCTGAAACTCCTCCAATTTTCACTCCTTGAATCGTCCCCAAAAAGAAGTTATAGAAAGAATGGTAGATTTTATTCAATTCTAGTCTACTCAGGAGACCGAACTTGTACAGAATTCCCCGCGCTCAATATTTAACATCTGATTCTGAAACTCACACACAAGAAACTATAGTCTGTAATATTTCCAATGAAATTTATCCCACGTTGTTTTTATTCTCGATGAATAAGTTATGAATTTTTTACCTAGAACACCTGTTTATTGACTAGCTTTAGGACTGGTCACAAACCCTATCTTCCACAGAGTGTATCTCCATAATTGTAGCGAATCAAGAGCTTAAAGTTTTACGAGAGGTACCTTGATATGTATTCTTAATACCATAGCGATTTCACCATATGAATCATTCTAGAAAAAAAGTTATAGCAAAAATGGTAAGATGACTTGAAAATAACATACCTTAGAACACATCACCAAAAGACTTCATCCTCCCTTGAAATCCATCCTTCTTTACTTCTTATTTCCTCTGAAATTCGACTTGTATCAAATGAATGTATAATGATGTTTATTTATACCATTTATGTCACTTCCTTTTAACATTAGGGCCGACCTGACACTTTCTTATTTTGTAATTCTTTTCTTTAATTTTCTTTTATTTATTCGTAATTCTTTTCTTTTAATTATCTTCATGGCCTACATGTACTTCTTCAATTCACTTTTGTTATCTTCTTTAAAAATTCATTCTCCTCAACCATGAGGATCCATGTGACATGCCATACCACCGAAACAAGATGATGTATACTATCCATTCATGGGTGTTGTATATTACAATGCTCATTGGCTCATTCATGTCCAAATACATTTTATCAATCTTATGTCCAAAACCCATGACTAGGTTGACATCAACGACAACAACCAATATTCCAACATAGAATACACATAGTTTCCAACAATCCCATAGAATTATCTTGTGGTTGTTCATTCAAATTTACATATATCTGGGGTTCACATTGAATTGATTTTTTTTTAGGTTCTTTAGCCATGATAATTTATTTGTTGATTATGATATGTGCAAAACACAAATTTGAAATCAATTTTTCTTGTAATATATATATATATATATATATATATATATATATATATTGAGAGAGAGAGAGAGAGAGAGAGAATTTTGTTTTCTCTAAGCCCATAAGGTTGTGGTATTTCGACCATGCGTTGTTACCATTTTTAATGGTTCCTATTACAAACAAATTTTATTTATAAATTGATCGGTAAACATGCACTTGTGCGGTTATATTTAGCATTTGTCTTGTAAATAGTTGATTAAATGTATATCACATACGATTTTTGTTATCTATTATTCCATGTCTTAATCGTATTTACATATTAAATTTTGTATATACAATAACTATAAATATGAACTTTATTTAAGTTTTATAGTATTATAACTAACTAAAGGTTGTGTTTACCTATAGTTATATCAAGACAAATATAGGGTGTAGATCAAAAGAGGGAGAGGGGATCAACATATTACAATGAATCTCGGCACCCCACGGAAATGTCCATCAAAATTGCTAAATCCAAATCCCTCGAGGTCTGTGGTTAGCTTAACCACACCTAACCTCTCTGCAACCAATAGAAGGCCGCCATGTATCCACGTGACCCAATTAATGAAATCAACATTGACATCATGTTAGACCATGAACCGCGAGATAGTTTTTGTTAGGAAGTTTTTTAAGTCCCAACATCCTGATGTCGAGATATGTCAGCTTTGACGTCATCATGCCAACTCAACTCCAATTGTATCTAATAAAAAAGAACCACATGTACACCTGGAAACCTCCAAAGGAATAGGTCAACACCCATAAACTAGGTGACACATGTCATTTCCTTTTTCCAACTTTGTGCCATCATGGACCAGTACAGAATAACCACGTGTCGATATTATGTCAGCATAATGTCGCCGCATCCATTTATGGAGATATGATGGTTGATATTAGACCGTCATATCAACGGTCCTCATCATCACTGGACCATGAAACTCAAGATATTTTGATGTTGGAAAGTGATTTAAGTCCTGACGTCCTAATGTTGTGATACATCAACATTAACATGTGGCTTCATGTCATCTTTCCAGAAAAATATATGACAAATCCAATGAATGTTTTCCATGTGTACATGTGGAATTTTCCAAATAAATAGGACATAGATCAGATCCGAGTGACACAGGGCATATATTTCTGTCACATCAATGAAAACGAGGACCAATGATAGGTCGCCACGTGTTCATCGAGCCAGAATAATGTCAACAATGCCACATCATGTTAGATCACCGGGTAATGGGATAATTATTTAAGTTTTATGTGCATCAAGGTAGCATCAATTCAATAAAGCCTAGGCCCCACTTCTAAAAGGTAACACTGCAGATGAGGTTCCAGATCCCATTCACCTATATTGAAATACATGGGAATATCATTTTCTTTATAAAACCATGTAAAACAAATTCCTTAGTGAATGTGAGATTGATCAAGGAAAGATCAATGGCCATGATGGACATTGTTTTTCACGTATGTTATATATTTGATTTGGGGCATCCAGTTAACAAAAATATGACAATTTTCCTCATCAATTCAAGAAATCTAGGGATAATCTAATCCAATCGATCCATTTTTAGAACTCAAAGATTTCATCATATTTGAAAATAAAAAATTTAGGATCGATTAACAATTTATGCTGTGATCCTTCTATATAAATATATATTCAAAAGGACTGTAAAGGGGATTAGAGGATTGGTAAGCTAGGAATTGTATGGCAGCAATATGTTGTGTTTTTTGTATGAAACCTGTAGGGAATTTGTAATTCTTTGAAATATAGAGGAGTAATGTATTGGATTCATTTATATTTTTAAACAGAGCCATGTTTTCTCTTTCTATTTTCCGTTTTAAGCTTATCAAATTGTCACAACTATTTCTTCTTTATTTTTTCTATAAGGTTAATATCTGAGTTAGAAGTGTAACAATTTGGTACGACTACCACTGTTGCAAATTATAAAGGAATCATCAGAGATACAAAGTTCCATATATATATATATATATATATATATATTGTGAGTATTGAGTGGTCCTGTATCTTTATTATCAAGCCTTATGAGAAAGAGGTGAAGTATTAATTTATATTTCATATAAAAGTATCTGTAACCCAGATATGTTTTATTTGCACTCACTTTTTGATCTGTTGGATTCAGCATTTTCAATTCCCAGCAAACCATCCCTTCTTCATATCATATTGGTAGAGATTCATTTTTCCCTCTATATCATTTGAGATTTGATTGTCTTCTTATTTCTTCCACCATTCGCTATAAGATTTTGTGCTCTATTGAATGAGACTATGCCCAATGGATTAGGCCGCTGGTCTACATAGGATTACAATTTCTTAATCCATTCACCTGTCATTTTATCTCAAACCTTTCCTACCTAATTATCCCATTCCTTATCTTTCAAATATGGCATCCTATGCTTAATTGTTAGAATTGTTGCTTAGTGATAGTAGGCAACTAGTGTTATTAAATCATATGAGAGATCCCTCTTTGGTCCAAGATCGGTATTTTTTACTAAAGTAGGTTTAAATATGTCTTGGCATGGTTTCTAAATAGCCAGAAACAATATCAAGTTACAACACATCTCATACCTTTTAAATTTCTACTATAGATTTTCCTGTTGTAAGACTGTTTTACCTATAGGTAATGCTAGTCTATAACAACATCCTCTAAAATTATTCTCTTTAAACATGAACTATGCATAATAATTTTTTTATCATGCATGAGATGTACCCTTCTTCTAAGTGCATCAACAACTTTGTTTTCTTTTCCTTTGATATGCTTGATGTCAAATTCGTACTGCTTAAAAATTCCAGCCATCTTGTCTACCTGACATTCAAAGTTGGTTGTTCAAAAAGTTATTTCAGACCATTATGGTTATTCCTTAATTCAAATGTCTTCCCCATTAAGTAATTCCTCCACATCTTCAATGCATGAACTATGGAAGAAATCTCCAAATCATGTGTGGCATAATTCCTCTCATGTTCCTTAAGCTTTCTAGACTCATAACTAATGAAATTGCCATTTTAAATGAGGACCCCACCAAGTCCTTCCTTGCATGCATCTAAAAATACAACAAATCTTTCATTTCAGTCAACAATCTTCAAAATAGGTGCACTAGTAAGTAATCCTTTGAACAAGTTAAAATTTTCTTCACACTTTGTTGTCCATTCAAATTTAATTCCCTTCTTTTACAAAGAAGTGATGGGATGAGAAATTTTAGAGAACCCTGCTATAAATATTCTATAGTGTCCATGTGATCACATAAAAGATATAAATTCTGAAACATTCCTTGGTGTTGACCATCCTCTAATGGATTCAATCTAATATGGATCCACTACTATGCCTTCTTATAAAATAATGTGCCCCAAATAATTTATTTTTTCTTGGTAAAAATAACATTTTCTTAGCTTGGATTACAACTGGTGTTCCCTTAGAACTTGCAACACCAACCTCAAGTGATGGTCATGCTCTTCCTCGGACTTAAAATAGATACATATGTCATATAAGAACACAATGACAAAATTATCTAAATAATTTATAAATATTTTATTCATTAAGAACATAAATACAATTGGTACTCCAAAATATGTCTTATCGGTGTATTCTTCCTTGATTCTCACCTGGTGATATCTTGATCTCAAGTCTATCTTTGGAAAAATATTTTCTCCTCTTAGTTGATTAAAGAGGTCTTCAATTCTGGGTAGAGGGTATTATTTTATTCATAATGGATTTATTCAAATGTCTAAAGTCAATGCATAACCTCAACGTTCCATCCTTCTTCTTCACAAAGTGTACTGGTTCTCCCCAAGGTGAAACACTTGGGTGTATGTACTCTTTCTTCAACAATTCTTCCAGGTACATTTTTAATTCTTTTAATTTTGGTGTACTCATTCTATAAGGAGTTTTTGACACTAGGTAAGATCCTAGTAATAAATCAATAGAGAAATTTATATCCCACTTTGGTGGTAATCTTGGTATTTCTTGGAATACATCCTCAAACTCTTGCAACATTTAATAATCTACAAAGTTTGGACCTCTAGTCTTTTCTATCTATTCTACATGAGATGCATACAATTGAAATCCTTTCCTGGAACGTCTTTTTAGTTGTAGGGATGAAATCTCCCTTATAGAAACAGGTCTCGAAATTCCTTTCACAAAGCTTTGTTTTTATCCTTCATAAAGACATGTAAATGTATTTTTATGATAGTCTAGGATAGAATTATGCTTTTCCAACCAATCCATTCCAAATAGGATATAAAAATATCCTAATGGTATAATATTAATTTCAACAATAGTACTCACCCATTTAGATTTATTGGACAAGTTTTTACAGTCTCATTGATCCTTCTTTTGGTTCCAATGGCTAGCTGAACCAAACTTGATTTTTCAAGCTTAGTCTTCTTCAAATGAAATATATCCACTACTTTAGAATCAATGTAATTATGGCTTTCTCCTGAATCAATTAAGATAGAAACAAGATGATTAATGATCTTACCTTCCACATCAATCATATGGGATTTGTATTATTCTTGTAAATATTCCAAGGATACATATATTCTTGCAATATTTCTTCCCATGTATTCTATTGTAGTAGCTTCTTGGATGTTGTACATGGTTTTCATTTTTTCTTCTCTATGAGGGAAATCCTTGTACATGTGATCTTCTTTGCTTCGCCAACATTTTATTGGTGGTCTTCCCCTTTTTCCAAAAGATTCGTCCCTCCAGGATTCATTCTTATTTGAATGATATTGTTGATTTGTATTAGGAATACTTCTATTGAAATGAGGCTTGAATCTCTTACTTCTCTAATCAGATTTCTCCTTCTTATTGTCCTTTCAATAATTCCGCAAAGATCCTCTTCCCTTTCCTTTCTCATACAAGTACTTGGTATTTATGTTGGTCTCTATTAAAGTTAGAGGCTCATCATATTAGATCTTTTCTTTGTAGAAAGATGGAATTCCACTAAGAAACATTTGTATCTTCACATTTTCATCCTTGATAAACCCCACATACTTCAAGAATGCTAAGAAGTTCTTTTTATATTATCCCATGGTCATGCTCCCCAACTTGATTTAAAATAAATATTGCATTTTCTTTTCATAGTAGTTCTTTGAAACACACTCCTTCTGAAAATATCTCTTGAAATGCTTCCAAGTGATCCTACTCTCATTAATTTTCTCAACTTGCTTCAACTAATCCCACCACATAACAACTTTTCCATGCAAATGGTATGTGGAAATTCTGGCTTCTAGGTTAGATGAGTAGTTGTGCAATTAAAAATACTTCCTCATTCCAAGCAACCATGCTTCATCATCATCTTCCCTTTCACTTTCACCATCAAATGATGGTGGCTTGATTTTCCTAAGCTCTCCTTGCAAACCATCCATCTCATGTATTCTTCTTTGATTTCTAACATGAGACACTTCTAGATTGTTTTTTGAATCAATAAGAATTCCTAGTCGAGTGATGTCCATGGGTTCTACTGGCACTTATTGAGGGACTGGGCTTATGTATCTATCTCTTATTTCATGATGTCTACCTTCTTTCTCATGTATTCAGCATGATCTATTCCTTTCTTATATGTGAAACTGATTTAGGCTTTGCATTTTTGAGCATTTATTTGATTCTTTTCTCTCATCATATTCTCATTGTTAGCTTTGTAACTCTGCACTTTCATTCTGAGACTTCTCATAGTATCCAATAATTTGGTTGGTTCCACTATGCTCTTATGTCCATTATATTTTGTTTCATCATTACCCACACTGATATTTTGACCCTTCGCTTCTCTCTCATGATTGTAGTCTCTATGTACATCCTCCATGAATCTGATATGAAATCATAGGCTTGAATTTATCTTCTTATACACCTAATTCTGAAAAATGTGCAAGCAACCATTTTTGTTAGAATTATGTATATCATAAAAAATTGTCAATTAACTCTACATGTCCCTTTTCTACTCAATTCATGAAGAATAATATTAGAATTCTCCAAATTCAATTAACTACAAGTTATTCTCCTTTGAATAAGATTTTCAATGACCATTCATATTCCTCAATCTGATCTATGAGTTGAAATTTATGGCTTCTTGAAAATGCCATTTTCACCCCATTTGTACACTTTCTTTAATGGTGAAATTTTACTGAAAGGCCAACTTCTCTCAACTACGGAAGAAAATATATAAAGAACCAAGAAAATGTTTGTATTGGGAACTGATAATACTCATAATTATGAACACACATTAACCCTCACATTCTCCATGTGTCACTTCAACAAGATTCTAGAAAAATATGGAATCTGCAACTTTTTCCTTTTTACAATATTTTTCCAGACCTGGAATTTTTGGAAAAATTGGCTATCTCTCAATATCTGTACTTCTGGAAAAATTTTGGTAAACCAAAATTCTTTGTCTTGATGAGTATGCAAAATTTCAAGATTTTTTTCTCAATTTTTTTAATTTTTTTATTCCAGTTTTGAGATTTGGGATCACTTTTCCTCTAAAAATCCCAAAAATCCCCTAAACGTGGCGTGGAATAGTGGATTTTGGCCTATTTCAGATTCCTCCTTCCAAACCCATCAGTTTTCCTTCAATTCCTTCATGGGTTATCTGCATGTTTTATTTTTGGACTTTGTCCAAGAGTTTCATCTTAATATGGATCTCTGCCAATGATTTGCACCAAGATATTTAAAAGACATTGTTTTACAATTTTTGGTCAATCCAAACATAATTGTGTTAGAAAAACAAGATTGCAGAGAAATAAAATAAAATAAATGTGGAAATAAAACACAAAAGATGCAAAATACAATAGAGACACAAATATGCGTGGTTCACCTTGTGTATGTTACATCCACCAGAGAAATTTCCTGGTCCTTCCTTTTTATGATCCAACAAAATGAAGGGATACAACCTACAACACACCCAGTGTAACTTCCTCTTCTTTCTCTCATAGTCTCCTCTCTCAGAATACAATATTCACAATGATGTGTAGTTGTAATACATTTCCCTCATAAAAGAGGGTTTCCTTATAGGGAAAAAAACCCTAACATAACTTCTATCATCAGATATGAGACCTTATAATGAATGGTCCAAAATTACTATGAAATTACAATATACATTTACAAGGGAATTTTTCGTTTAGGGGCTTCACCCCCGAACACCCATCAGGGGCCTTCTTTCCCCTAAACCACCTAACTGAGGGGATGAACCCCCCAGAACCAAAAGGGGGGGAAATCTCCCCCTGCAACCCCCTTCATGGAGGGGTGTACATTCTTCATGGGGTATAAACATGACTAAAAACAAATACCTATGAAACATGAAGATAATCAGTGTCCACAACCAACAATCTCCCACTTGGATACTAATCACAATAACTCTATTGTTGTTGTACCTACTGGACTATACTCCACCTTAAACTTGGAAAATTTCTCATCTTCATCTTCATGCTTGAATACCAACTAAAAATGAGCAGGAACTCAGTTTCTACCTGGTTACTCGCTTTGTTAACATGTCTGCAGGATTCTGGCTAGTGTGTATCTTTTCCAACTTCAAATGTCCATATTCCAAGACAGATCTTATGAAATGGTACCTAATATGTATATGCTTAGTATTCAAATGGAAGGTTGTGTTCTTTGCAAGATGAATGGAACTCTCATTGTCAAAGTACAACCTATCATTCTATTGCTTCCATTTTCTAGATTTTTAAAATAAACACAGTGATCATAATGACATCTATTATAACCTTGTTCTATCATAAAACTGTCAAACTTAAAATACCACTGCCTTGGAGCTTACTTTAGGCCATACATGCTCTTCTTGAACCTGCATACCAAATTTTCCTTTCCTTTGACCTCATACCCCTGTGGATGTTGCATATAAATCTCTTCTGCCAAATCCCCATGGAGAAAAGTTGTTTTTACATCTAATTGTTCAAGATGTAATTCTTCTACTTCCAAAAGTCTTAAAATAGTCCTAATTCGAGTCATTTTAACAAAATGAGAAAATATTTCATCAAAATCTATACCTTTATTTTGTGCAAACCCATTTACAACAAGTCTAGCCTTGTACCACTTTTTGCCTGCATATTCTTCCTTCAACTTGTAAACCCATTTATTCTGCAATGCTCTTTTTCCCGTAGGAAACCGAACCAAATCCCAAGTCTAGTTATTTACCAGGGAATCCATTTCCTCTTTCATGCCTTTCTCCCACTTATTTTTATTGTCTACTTGCATTGCCTCTTCATAACATTCTGGTTCACCAGAATCAGTCAACAATAAATAATACAATGAAGGAGAGTATCATTTAGGGGGTCTACTCAACCTTATAGATATTATAACAATACTTGTAGAAGTTTGAGGTACTTGTTGCTCATGTTGTTGTACATTTTGATTTTCTAGTACCTTTGGAATTTCTTTTTCAGTGATCTCATCAAGAATTGTGTATTCTGTTGGCACAGGGGCAGACCCAGGGTTCATCTCCAAGAGTGAACCAACAAGCCCTAACTACTGGCCCTTTTGGAAACACCTGCGAGGCAGATGCAGTCTCACCCGAAGTAGCTATGAGTGGATTTCAGAACATGGATGTCTACAACCAAAGGGAATACCAAGTGGATCTAATACACGAGAAATACAACATTTATATCTCACTTACCAGTTCATATCTACTATGMACAACTATTTATCCTATCTAACATAGTAATGCAAATAGAAGTATATCAAGTGACAAGGAATAGAGCATCAATCACACACAACAAAAAATATATGTGGTTCACCCTCTCTCTAGGCCTACGTCCATAGAACTGTTCTTTATAATATATTAAGATGAAGCATACAGTTCTTGTCTGCAGTATAGCCAGCAAATATTATTTCTTCTCCTCTTTGTCTCTCCCCTTCCTGTGCACCCAGCTGCAGGACCGATCTTCACACCCAGCTGAAGATGTTATAATACCATAAGGGTCTACAATTAGAACTTCTCTCTCACATAATAATAATCACTCATTCCAATAACAAAACTATAACAAACAATACCAACAACAATACCAACCCATCCCTCATCCTTTAGACCTTTATTTATACATTAGAATAGTTCTCGGACAGCCTTAGGTCGAAACCTAAGTGTCAAAACCCTAGATACCAAAACCCTAGGTGTCTAAAATCGTAGGTCAACTTGACCCACGTTTTCAGGGCTTCTATAGCCTGTCTTTCCTTCATTCTTGCGCGGTGCTCCAAAAGATCCAACAATATCTTTCTCCACTTGCTGAGTTGTCCACAATTTGTCTTCCTTGCTGATCTGTCATCCTCAATCTCCTCATCCAATGTCTTTCTTTCTCTTACTTCGACCTAGTAACAGTCACTGTGTCTTCCGCGTAGTTCACATTTTCCTTTTCTGCTTTATTCTTCACTTACCTCGATAACCAAGGGCCAACAGGCCCCCAACACTCACTTGTGACTCGTCCCGAGGCACTTAAGATCTGGTCCTTCTGCTTTTCTTCGTCTCCAGACTACACAGGGAAACCTTTGCTTCCAGTTCTAGTCCTCCCTTCCTTCCTTGTGCAGACTGTCTTTTCTGTGTCTAGTACCCAGTTTCAACTACACATGGTACCTAGACCCTTTTCCTCGTTCTTTTACTGAGATTTGCGAGGAAACTGGTTTTCATAATACAATTTCAACTGGCTCCCATTCACCAAACCTTCCTTCCATTCTCCATTCAAAGTCTTCAACTGCGCAACTCCTCCTTCTTTAACATAGGCAATCTCATATGGCCCAAGCCAATGCGTTCTGAACTTCCCAGGATGCTTCATGAACTTAGTGTCATATACCAGTAGCAAATCACCTTGCTTAAATACCTTCTTCTTGATGTGTCTATCATGGTAGGACTTCTCTCCTTCCTTTTGAACCTGCTAGTGAAATCCTACAATGAATCGGTCTTCTTCCAGTTCGACCAACTGCGCAAGCCTCTCTCGAAAAATTCCAGTGTCATCCATATCTGTAAAGGCAACAATTATTAAGCTTGGTATCAAATATTCCATTGGTACAACAACTTTGAGACCATACACCAACTTGAAGGGGGTCCGCATGGTCAGTTTCTTACAAGTGGTTCTATAGGCCCATAATATTGTTGGTACTCTTAAATCCCAGTCATCCCTGTTCACACTACAAATAATCATTAGTGTTGTCTCCAAGATCTTGTTGAATTTTTCAACTATCCCATTCTCTTGTGGATGGTAAGGTGTGCTCTTCTGATGATGGACTGAAAATTCCCTAGTCAAGGATTCAATTGTTTTATTGATGAAATGTGTGCCTTGATCACTCATAAGCATCTTCGGGCATCCAAACCTGGTTATGATGTCATCAAATATGAATCACACAACCGTAGTGGCACTACATTCCTTAATTGATCTTTCTTTGTCCCATCTAGTCAAGTACTCTGTCGTAATGATTATGCACCTTGCTCCTGTGCGCTTCCCTAGTGGGTTAGTAGGTCCCACGAAGTCAATGGCCCATTTCTCAAATGCTTGTAGGGTTAGCTGGGGTGTTAACAACATTTCGTCTCTTTTGGATGGTTTCCCAACTCTTTGGCATACATCGCAGGATCTGTAATAGTATTTAGCATCTCTATGTAAGGTAGGCCACCAAAGGTCAGCTCTAAGAAATTTTTGCGCAGTTACTTTCCCTATGTAGTGTCCTCCTGTGATGCATTCATGAGCATTGACGAGGATCAACGGTCACTCTGCTTCCATAACGCAGCTCCTCAGTATCTCATTAGGTCCCATCTTGTATAGTTGTCCAGCTATAAGTGAAAAATCTGCAGCGCGCACTACTAGTTGTTTCTTATGGGTGATTGTATATTCACTAGGTGCCATTTATGTTGACAGGAAATGGACTATTTCTGCAAAGTGGTCATCAATCTAATGGCTAGCAACTGTTCATATGGTAGTGTATCCTCCAAACTAGTAGACTCTTCTCCATGTTCCAACCTCGACAAGTGGTCAAGACCTTTGTTCATTCTTCCTGGCTTAACCACGATCTCAAAATCATATTCCTGAAATAGCAAAAACCATCGACATATTCTCCCCCCCCAAAAATGGCTTGTTGACTAGGTATTTCAGCACAGAGTGATCAATAAATATTTTAAAGTGTCCTCCCAGTAAGTAGTGGCGGAACTTCTGCAACGCATACACCATGGCTAACCCTTCTCTTTCAGTAGTGGTGTAATTGATCCCTGTTGTTGATAGGTTCCTGCTAGCAAAGGCTAACAAGTGGTCGATGTCTCTTGTTCTCAGTTGTACTAACACAACTCCTAATGCAATAGAAGATGCATCGACATGCACATAAAATTCCTTGCTCCAATCTGGGAAAACAAGAATAGGTGCAATAACCATTTTCTGTTTTCGCGTGTCGAAGCTCTGCTGGCATTCTTCTGTCTAGTGAAATTGACAGTATTTCTTCAAAATCTTCTCCATGGGTGCTGTAATCTGGTCATAGCCTTTAATGAACTTCCTGTAATATCCATTGTGTCCTAGCGCAATGCGCAGCTGTTTGAATGAAGTAGGAGGGGGTATATCAACTATGATGGCAATTTTATATGGATCTACCAACAATCCCTGGTTGCATACAATATGACCTAACAACACTCCAAATGGTGAAAAGAAAATGCACTTCTTCAGGTTTAAGGAAATCTGACATTGCCTGCACTTGTTGAACATTAGCCTTAAACATTCGATATGATTTTTCAATAAACTAAAAACAGTCCAATCATCAAAGTATGCTTCTAGAAACTTATGTAGAAAATCCTTGAATGATTCAACCACCACCCTGGAAAATATGTCTGGGGCATTCTTAAATCCGAATGACATCACTGTATATTGGTAGGATCCCCATTCTATGGAAAAGGTGGTCTTATGGCGATCTTCCTTGGAAATCCGGATTTGATGGTATCCTAAAAATCCATCTGTAAAAGAATATACCTCTTGGCCTCCTACATTATCTAACACTTCGTCAGTGAATGGCGTAGGGAAGGGGTCATGCAAGCAGGCATCGTTCAACTTCCTGAGATCTACGCAGATCCTGATCTCTCCTGTCTTCTTGTCTTGTACCACCATAGGGCTAATCCATTCTGATTCTTCGACATGTTCTATAATCCCTGCTTCCAGCATTCTGTCGAGCTCAATCTTCACTTTCTCCTTATATTTAGGGTTCAATATGTAGGGTCTCTATTTGACTGGTCTTGCATCTGGTTTCAAAGGGATCCTCATCTCTCCCATAGGCCCTTTAATTCCCTTCATATCAGTGAACTTGATTGGAAACAAGTCCTGATACTCATGTAGCAATTCTGTGATCTTGTCAATAGTGGCAACATCCTAATAATCTCCAACATTTGCAAGATTCAGTGTTTGTTCTGTTCCAATATTGACTTTCTTGATCTTGATCGGTTGTCCAATAAATGGTAGCTCAACTCCTGATCCTTCCACATCTCTCTGGCCTTCTATTTATGTGATGTTCACCTTCCTAGGATCATTGTCTTCATTAGTATTGATGTTGTAACAGCCTTGTATATTCACTAGGTGCCATTCCTATTGACAGTAAATGGACTATTTTTGCAAAGTGGTCATCAATCTAATGGCTAGAAACTGTGCATCCGACAGTGTATCCTCCAAACTAGTGGGCTCTTCTCCATGTTCCAACCTCGACAAGTGGTCAGGACCTTTGTTCATTTTTCTTGGCTTAACCACAATCTCAAAATCATATTCTTGAAATAACAGAAACCATTGGCATATTCTCCCCCCCCCCAACACTGGCTTGTTGACTAGGTATTTCAATGCGGAGTGATCAGTAAACATTTTAAAGTGTCCTCCCAGTAAGTAGTGGCAGAACTTCTGCAGCGCATACACCATGGATAACCCTTATCTTTCATTAGTGGTGTAATTGATATATGTTGTTGATAGGTTCCTACTAGCAAAGGATAACAGGTGGTCAATGTCTATTGTTCCTGGTTGTGCTAACACAACTCCTAATGCAATAGAATATGCATCGACATGCACATGAAATTCCTTGCTCCAATATGGGAAAACCAGAATAGGCACAATAACCATTTTTTGTTTTAGCATGTCGAAGCTCTGCTTGCATTCTTCTGTTCAGTGAAATTGACAGTCTTTCTTCAAATGCTTCTCCATGGGTGTTGTAATCTGGGCATAGCCTTTAATGAACTTCCTGTAATATCCAGTGTGTCCCAGCGAAATCCACAACTATTTGAATTAAGTAGGAGGGGGTATATCAACTATGGTGGAAATTTTATATGGATCTACCAGCAATCCCTGGTTGCATACAATATGACCTAACAAAACTCCAAATGGTGAAAATAAAATGCAATTCTTCAGGTTTAAGGCAATCTGACACTGCCTACACTTGTCCAACATTAGCCTTAAACATTCGATATGATTTTTCAATAAACTAAAAATGGTCCAATCATCAAAGTATGCTTCTAGAAACTTATGTAGAAACTCCTTGAATTCTTCAACCACCACCCTGGAAAAGATGGTTGGGGCATTCTTCAATCCGAACGACATTACTGTATATTGGGAGGATCCCCATTCTATGGAAAAGGTGGTCTTATGACGATCTTCCTAGGCAATCTGGATCTGATGGTATCCTGAAAATCCATCTGTAAAATAATATACCTCCTGGCCTCCTACATTATCTAAGACTTCATCAGTGAATGGCGTAGGGAAGGGATCATGCAAACAAACATCATTGAGCTTCCTGATATCTATGCAGATCCTGATCTCTCCTATCTTCTTGTCTTGTACCACCATAGGGCTAATCCATTCTAATTCTTCGACAGGTTCTATAATCCCTACTTCCAGCATTCTATTGAGCTCAATCTTCACTTTCTCCTTATATTTAGGGTTCAATATGTAGGGTCTCTATTTTACTGGTCTTGCATCTGGTTTCAAAGGGATCCTCATATCTCCCATAGGCCCTTTAATTCCCTTCATATCAGTGAAATTGATTGGAAACAAGTCATGATACTCATGTGGCAATTTTGTGATCTTGTCAATAGTGGCAGCATCCCAATAATCTCCAACATTTGCAAGATTCAGTATTTGTTCTGTTCCAATATTGAATTTCTTGATCTTGATCGGCTGTCCAATAAATGTTAGCTCAACTCTTGGTCCTTACACATCTCTCTGGCCTTCTGTTTCTGTGATGTTCACCTTCCTAGGATCATCATCTTCATATGTATTGATTTTGTAATAGCCTTGCAATTTCTCGAGAGGTGCAGTCCATTCGTCCTCTTCTTGTTCCAAAGGGAGGCTAGGTACCTCGAAATTTTTTTGTCTTATGGCCTGTAATGTTTGATCTACTGTAAGATATTGGCTTTCGAATAAAAATGCAGTGAAAAAGTTCTGAGTCATACCTTCCCAATCTGCAGTGATGAGGCGCAGATCTGTGTGAAGGTACCAGTTGATAGAGGTTGTGTCCAGCGTGTTGATGAATTTGTGCACCCATTTCTCTTGAGGAATGTTTCTCCATGCTTCCTCACAACTTTTCACATGGTCCTTCAGATAGCTTTGACCTGTGTATCTAACTTCTCATCCTTCTACTTGCACCAAGAATCGCAATGTCGTCAGAGTACGACATTGTACCCATTTTGTAATGTTGTTTTTGTGTGTCCCCCACCATCTTACTGGTGTGGCTTTCAAGGCCTCATCCATTGCCAAAAATAATTTTTGCATTGGTACACTTTCTTCAAAGTCTGATAAGCAGGTTTCTAAAGGATTTAGACCATCAAAGGTGGGTAAGTTGCTTACTGTTGTGTCGATCCAACGTACTTCTCTGGTTAATATAGCACATCTCCTTGTATATACTTTGTACATTTTTTTCTTCTAGTTCTCTAGTGCTTCTTCTAAATTTGATGAACATGCACTTTCACTTCGCCAGCTCAGATTTCCATCCGCCATAGGATTAATGTAATCTTATTGTCTGGCAATTAATTTGTATATGTTTTCCAGTTCATATGCATGATATTCGCCTCTGATGGGCTTTGTGTATCGATGACCTTCATCAGGATCTAAAGGTGAAATGACCCTAAGGCCATCTCCTTCAAACGTCATTCATCTTTTCTTTAAATCAACCACAGTGGAATTATTTAAAGCCCAATCAATTCCTAACAATGCAGGGTAAGGACAATTATCATCAACTATCTCAATTACCTCAAAGTCTACAAACGTCCTCACTCCATCGGTGTCCACGGGGACATGTTCCAATCTTCCAAAGGGGATTACAACTTGTTGATTATCCATCCTAAGTCTGATAGGGGAATAAATCAACTTAGGTTTTCCCATTAGTGCACAAGTTTGCTTCATCATGACATTGACCTCCGACCCTAAGTCGAGGACCACAAAGTCTATATCATACTCTCCAATATGAAAATTTAGGTGTAGCTCCTTATTTGTCCTTCTCTTCTTAGATAGTTGATGTACTTCTTTATTCAGTAAAGGCTATACCCTTCCTATCTCATACTGTCTGACCAAATTTTGCAGTTCTTGTATGGCTTTCTCATCTTTAATCATCTCTATAAACGTATACAAGAAACTGACAATTTTACTTGCCTATTTTCCATCTCCAGGTGAAGCAGACTGATGAAATTCCAGAGGCATTCCACAATCTCCTACTTCTGGTCATGTATTTGATGAAGAACCTTGGTCTTCCCTGAATTCTCTTCTTTCCTCCTCGAACATTTGTTTTTC
Source organism: Picea sitchensis (assembly GCA_010110895.2). Classification (NCBI taxonomy): domain Eukaryota; kingdom Viridiplantae; phylum Streptophyta; class Pinopsida; order Pinales; family Pinaceae; genus Picea; species Picea sitchensis. The sequence goes on from SNQJ01S0072364.1 coordinate 59,680, forward strand.
TTTCTTTGCATCAAAAGTTTGTGTCTTCTCTGTAGCTTTCCTGATTCCTAATTCTTCTGTAGTCTTTCCTTGGGTCATTCTGTCTTCTCCTATAAAAACACCTCCTCGAGTGATAACAACAAATCTAGGGTCTACTCCATGAGGTTATTCTTTGATTAATTGTATTTTCAGGTTCTGCTGAGGTCCCTGTCTCTCCTGAAGTTTAGCCAACAATGTTGGACATTTCTCGATAACATGCTCGAAGGAGTTGCAATAGCTGCAAGTGGTACAAGGGTTCTGACAGTCCCTTGCCAAGTGTCCTGGTTGTGCGTAGATATAACAACTTATCTTTCCTCGACCTTGACCCATACCTCCTCCTCTTCCTCTTCCTCGAAATCCACCACGAGGGTTGAAGTTTCCTCTCCCAGGGGAGTTATACTACGCAGTGTTTCCTTCTTGTTTTAATTCACCTTGAATTTTGTATATATCCCTTGACCTTTCATGCATGAGGTCATAAGCCCTGTAATCCCTATCATCATGCCTCATGGACTTACAAAACGTGAAATGAAAATTTGTGGGTGTCTGAACATATTTTTTCATGTAATAGCACTCACCAGGGCGATGTCTATTTCTACATACCTCACACTAGGTTAGGGTGACTTGCTTCAAGGGGGGATTGGAGCTCCATAGGCCAAGTATTCATGGAATAGGGGGTAGTGTTCCTTTTCATGGCCTTCTAATTGCATCTGATACACCATATTTCTTATCTTTTGTCTTTTCCCTTGTCTTTCTTCATATCTTCAACCTCCAGAGACAAACTAGTTAGCTGACTCAAGATTTGACTCATACCTGAGCTAGATTCTCCAATAGGGGTTGATTCTATCTTCATGGCAATCTCCAGTGCCTCAGCCTGCAAAGAAATCTTATGTTGCATCAAAGGAACTCTTATGTGTGGTAAGAGAGCAGTAATGAACCATTCCTTGTTCTCCTCATCTAGGATTTGAAAACTTAGATGGACTGCCAAGGTCTTAAATCTCTGATCGAACTCCCATACTGGTTTAACTATTCTCTACTTGATTTATTTTAGTTTTGTAATGCACTGTGACTCCGACTTGGGTTTCTTGAACTCAACAATCAACGTGTTCTTGATCTCATTCAGCGGTTTAGGCTGGGCAATTCCATTAACAAAATTCATGTACCAGCTCAGTGCATGGTATCTTAGTGTAGTACTAAAATGAGCTCGTTTGACAGCTTCGTCAGTGATGTTCTTAATAATCTATACGGCTTCACACAGAAACCAGTACTGATCAGGATCTTCAGATCCATCTCCTCTAAAGGTGGGTAACCTCATCTCATCTGCCAAAGATCTTCCTAGGTTTCCTGACTAAGTATGTGGTGGAGTACTAGTGGTAGTTCTCTGAACGCTCTGGTGACTCTGATACTTACTACAACAATCTGCACAGTTCCTGAAGTTTCTGGCTCTTCCCAGTGAGGTTCTTCAGTCTTTTCTTCTCTTGGTCCAATGGATCTTGACTGTTCTTCACTCAGTATCTCTTCCTCCTCTCCACTATAAAACCCTTCTTCTGGTAGAAGAGGTTCATGATATTTCTCAAACAAATTTTCCAAAGGAACTTCTCTTAATATCCTTCCATTGCACATATGTCCAGCCTCTATGTCGCTGTCGCTATCTGAGTTCTTGAACATTAGCTCTTCAATCTAGCAGACTATTGTATCTTCAAGATGTTCTTCTCATGCAATAGCATCTTGATCTTCAGCTTCAGAAAATGTAAACATTTTCCTCTAGGTCCCTTAAAGAAGTATCTCTCTTCTTGGCTATACGATTCTACTCTGTCAACAACAAACTTAGTGATATACCCTCCAATGGTACTATCAAACTAGTGATCTACTACTCTTGACACGACATTATCAACTCTCTTGACCTTCTTGATCAGCGTCGATGTCCAAAATACAAGTGGCCTAGATCTGATCTCAAATTGGGTATCTTCTAACCTAGCTAGCCACTCGTATAACTCTCTATGGATTCCTCTAAAGAAAATCTCATGTATATTAGTAAATATATATCTTTCCATCCAATCTTCTGTACTAAGATTAGGGTTCTTCTTATGTGCTTTAGAAAAGTCTTTTTCTTGATCCTCTATTCACTTCTGAATCTTTGTCTTCAATGGAAACCACCTTGACATTCCCTCAAGAAGATTCTTGTCCTGGAAATGGAACCATTTGTTGGCATAGGGGCAGACCTAGGGTTCACCTCTAAGAGCACACCAACAATCCCTAACTACTGGCCCTTTCAGCAACACTTGAGAGGCAGATGCAGTCTCACCCAAAGTAGCTATGAGGGGATTGCAGGATAAGGATGTCTATAACCAAAGGGAATACCAAGTGGATCTAATACAGGAGAAATACAACTTTTATATATCACTTACCAATTCATATATACTCCGCACAACTATCTATCATATCTAACACAATAATGCAAATAGAAGTATATCAAGTGACAAAGAACAGAGAATCAATCACACACAACACAAATATACATGTTTCACCCTCTCTCTAGGGCTATGTCCACATAACTATGCTTTATAATATATTAAGATGAAGCATATAGTTCTTTTCTGTGTTCTTACCTAGCAGATCTTCTTTCTTCTCCTCTCTATCTCTCCCCTTCCTACGCACCCAGCTGCAGGACTGATCTTTGCACCCAACTGAAGATCTTACAATACCAGAAGGCTCTACACTTATCACTTCTCTCTCACACAATAATAATCATTGATGCCAATAAAAAAACTAGAATGAACAATACCAACAACAATAACAACAACAACAACAACAATACATCCCTGGTCCTTTAGACCTTTATTTATACATTACAATAGTTCTTAGAAAACCTTAGGCCAAAACCTAAGTGTCAAAACCCTAGATACTAAAACCCTAGTAGTCTAAAACCCTAGGTCAACTTGACCCATGTTTTCAGGGCTTTGCCAGCCTATCTTTCCTTCCTTCTCGCGCGGTGCTCCAAAGCATCCAATGGTACATTTTTCCGCTTGTTGAGTTGTCCACAATTTGCCTTCCTTGCTGATCTGTCATCCTCGATCTCCTTGTCCAACATCTTTCTTTCTCTTAATTCACTACATATTTTATTCTCTTTTTCTTAATTCGTCCTAATAACAGTCACTGTGTCTTTCATGCAATTCACATTTTGCCTTTTCTTATTTATTCTTCACTTACCTCCGAAACCAAGGGCCAACATATTATAGTTTTCTTTTTCTTGATTATTTCCCTGCAATTGATCTTTGTACATGACCTTCTCATTGAATATGACATCTCTACTCCTAATGATTTTTTTTTTCATAGTCCCATAAGAGATAACCTAAATCATTAACATTGTATCCAATAAGGGTACACTTCTTATATTTTTCCTCAAACTTTGCTCTATTTTCTTTATCAATATGGACAAATGCTTCACAACCGAAAGTCTTCAAAAAATAATAGTTTATATTTTTACCTGTCCATGCCTCCTTTGGAATCAAGGTCCTCTCTTTATTAAGTAAACAACAATATCTACAACATATTCCCAAAACTATAAGGGAAAACTAGCATGCCATCTCATACTCCTTCCATGCTCCATGATTGTCTTGTTCATCCTTTATGACACACCATTTTCTTGTGGTATTCCTGGAACTGCATTATCTCTACGAATCCCATGGTATGAACATTAATCATCAAACTACTTTCTGAAATATTCACTTCCATTATCTGATCTAAGACACTTCAACCTTTTCTTGTCTCATTCTCAACCAAATCTTTCCTTTTCTTAAAAGTATCAAAAACATCAGATTTTTTCCGAATGCAATAAACCCAAGATTTTATAATTTCATCATCAATAAAAGTAACATAATAACGAGAGAGACCAAGAGATGATACCTGAGATGGTCCCCATACATATGTATGCACAAGCTCTAACCTTTCACTCTTCTTTTCCTTTCCGACTTTGAGAAATCCGACTCTCTTATGTTTTCCATAAACACAATGCTCACAATAATCCAAATCAATTTGTTTAAGATCTGGCAACAAATTTATTTTGTGAAGTATATGCATCCCCTTCTCACTCATGTGTCCAAGCCTATGATTATACAATGTTGTATCCACTCCTGTAGAAGCTAAAGAGATAGAAGAGTCAGTATTACTAGTACATAAATACAATGTACCTACCTTCTCTCCTTTTGCTATCACCAGTGATCCTTTCATGACCTTCCACACATTATTTGAAAATATGGATATACAACCTTCACTTTCCAACTGCCCTATTGAAATTATATTTTTCCTTATATTTGGAACATGTCTTACCTCTTTCAACAACCACTAGTTTCCATTCCTTTGATTTATTTTTACCTTTCCCATTCCAACAATTTT
>SNQJ01S0072364.1:74782-87281 GCA_010110895.2 Picea sitchensis
TATGGTAGCTGCGGGAGGTATTTACCTCCACGTGTGAACTTGATAAGAATAGAAGACTCCGGGAAGCAAGAGAAACCCTAATGAGTTGGCTAATAACCCTAGAAGCCTTGTCGGCTCAAGAAGATAATTTATATTAGGATATTAGCCTCCAAGAGAAGAAGTCGGCCAGAAATAATAATAATATACTGGACAGACACTTATCCAGAAGGAGAAGTCAGCCCCAGCAAAACTGGTAGAACCACTATAAATACAGGGTGTCAGTTCTCATTTGTCATATCTCAGAATTGCAGTTCTGCAGTTTGGTGCGCACTGCAGTTGCAGTCTTGTGCGCAGGTTTGGAGGAAGAGCTGGTGCAGCTGCAACAGTAGAAAGATCTCAGTTTTGGCTTGAATATCTCTTGGCTAGAGTTTGGGACTATCTGATCAGCTTTTGTGATGTGCTATCCTTGGGTATTGATGCGCTACTCTTTGTTTGGCTATCTAGCCTAGGGTTTGCTTCCGGAGTAATTCTCAGTCAAGGTTAAGGTGTTCAGAGGGAGGCTTCGACCTATGGTTGGGTAACGAAGGTATCTTCAATGGTAAAATGAGCACACCATCTTCTATATTCTAACACCCTCTACCTAAACATCAGACTTCGTATGCAATGTGTAGTCGATGAACCTGAAGGCCAACCAACATCCTGAAGGAAAGAAGAAACAATGAAACAAGAAGGGTAGAGGGGACAAAAAGGATAATAACAATGCTGGCGGGGGAAAAATAGAGAAGAGAAAGTTTAAGTATATATGTAACCTTTGCATGGAAGACCACCCGACTCACCTATGCCCTTGACTTGCAGAGCCTCAGAAGCTATTGACGCAACAACAACCTGTTGTGTTGACGAACCCATTTCCACATGGGAAAAACATGGCTCAAGCCTCAACATCTTCGAGCGTGGAAGGGTGAAATTAGGGACCCCCCACATCTACTAAAAACCTGACCGTGAATGTTTACATGATGAAAGGCGAGGCTAAGATAGTGATTAGGTCCTGAGATTACGGAATTTCGAAATTTGTCGAAATAGGAAAAGAATCCAAAAACCAATTGATTCCTCTCCATATTGAGAATTCTATGGGAGAAACAATGACACACATCCCCAAAGGTGCTTTGAAGAAATCTTCTCATAATCCGAACATGAGGGTTGTCCAGAACTATTTCGTTGTGGAGGATTTGGCACAAACCCCTTGCACTATGTATTCTTTGGAAGTCCTCCAGAGCTTCCCTTTGTAGAGAAAGGGCATGTTATCCACCTTGGGATCTGCAGAGACTTATAACATGATATAAATCATTCTCGATCCAACCGACTTGAAACCTCATCTCCCTTACCATGTTATGTTTCAGATAGTAGTGGCTTACACCACAAAATATTTTACTCATAATATTTTCCGTATAGTGTTTGATGAGGGTGCCTCGACTTGCGTGATGTCGTTGGTGTGTTGGAAGGCCATTGGCCAGCCCTCTTTGTCTCTGTCACCTACATTTCTTATGGCAATTGATGGTCATTCGTTTAGACCACATGGAATTATTCCTTCTTTCCCCATGAATTTAGGAGGAAAGACCGTGTATGTTGAAGTTTAAGTGGTTGATGCACCTCTTGACTACAAACTTTTGTTAGGGAGGAATTGGACTTATGAAATTCATGCAATAGTTGCTACATTTTTTTGGCTCTTGTTGTTCCCACACGAGGATCGGATCATAACTATTGACCAGTTGTCTCTCTCCCATCCTGGCCCTTCATCGAGGGCATCCATGGTCTTGATGATTGATAATCCTTAGCCTAGCATTGTCAACCTAGGGTTTGGTTTGTGTCCATCATTGATGGGTAATTTTGATTACCCACCACCTTTTGGTGACGTCAAGCTTATATCAGATGTCCCCGACCAGCCTAGGGCTGAAATTTTTCACATGTCGTCATTTCAAACAACTTACTTTCATGATCGATGGACTCTTCCTTCCACATTGACTCCGATGGAAGGGATAGGGAATTATAGCATGACCATGCCCTTGTATGCAGCTGAAGTTGCATACATCCTTGTCCAGCAAGCTTCAGCCAACTTTGATCCAACTCTCGCACAGGAGTTAGATCCAGTTCTCGAGCCTATTTGGGCTCAAGGTTCTCTTGTCACTACAGATTATTTAGACTTGGCCTTGCTCTTAAATGAGGCAATTCTTGGGGCATTGACTAGTCCGGACAGACCCTGCGATGATCTCCACCATAGATCTTACTTCCTCCCATAGTTACAGAGAATAGAGGTAGGTGAATTCATTTTGACTATGACTGGAGATAAGGCTTGTCCTATTATTCCTCTAGCTATGCACACAATTTACGTGAAAGGTAATATGGCAAGTATCACTGAAACAATTCCCACAGATATCTCTAGAAACCCTAGTGTCATGGAGAATGTTTTCGTCAGAGTGAGTTGCTCCCCCAAAGAGATTCGAATTTATATGGAGTTATTTAAGGAATTCAGCGACGTTTTTTCCTAGTATTACGAGGAAATTCCAAGAATTGATCCAAGAATTGTTGAACATGAAATAGCAACTTATCATGATGCCAAGCTGGTCCGATAGAAACTTCATCTAGTGAATCCTCAAAAAGCGACAACAATTAAGGCTGAAGTAGAGAAACTGCTTAAGGCCAGTTTTATCTACCCCGTAAAGTTGACGGAGTGGGTGTCAAACCCCATTCTGGTTAATAAGAAATAGGGTACAGTTCGCATGTGCATGGACTTCTGTGACTTGAAAAAGGCCTATCCAAAATATAATTTTCCCACATATTGGCACAGGAGTAGAACCAGGGTTCAACGCTTTAACAATGCACCAAAAAAACCCTAACTACTGGCCCTTTCGACAACACCTGCGAAGCATATGAAGTCTCACCTGAGGTAGAGGAAGGGGGGGTCATAGGACTCAAGTGTCTACAACCTAGCTGGGACATAGATATGTGATTACAACACTTAACAGAGCACTTAGCCAACAGTATGCATTAAGTTATGATTCTTATTCACTTCACATATTAACCCTTATTAGAGATCATCACAGTGGTAATCAATATTAAGAACATATAATCATTTAACACATAGCATCAGAGAAGATATAGCATTTATTCATATATAAAGCACTAAGAATCAATGGATCTACCTATCACAGATCAAGAATAGTGCACTAAGAAAATAGATACATAAACATCATGAACAACATTGCACAAAACACAACAACACAGGATATACATGGTTCACCCCAGTGTGGGGCTACGTCCACCAACTCCTTCTTCTTCTTTATTAGCCTTCAAGCTTCTTACATCCCTCTGCTCCTATGCACAAAGCCACAAAGCCAACTCCACCAAGGGATAGGATATTTGTGCGCACCTCACCAGATCCTCCTTCCCCAAATTAGGTCAGGGCACAAATCCTTACACAGTTTGTGCACAAATTCTCTTACAATACTCTTTACACGAAGCCACTAGTCATGCACTAAGACAATGACCTCTCTAAGACAATTACCCCCTTTCTTATATCGCCTAGCTACTTATTTATAAATTACAAAAAGGCCTAAGCATGGGTAAACCCATGGGCCAACATCCCATACACGTTACATAAACCCTAAAAGCCCAAAAATCCTACAAAAATTGGTGAGATCCCGCAATCTCCGCTTCACCTGGGTGCTCCGTCTTCGAACAACCTATCGAAGTCCCAAAAATGGTCAAACATGACCAACGTTTCCTAAAAACTTGGTCGAGGGCCAACACCACCCCATTCATCGATCACATTGTTGATGAATGTGAAATTTGCGAGGTCTTTTCCTTCATGGATGGTTTTTCGGGATATAAACAGATCCATATCAAACCTGAAGACCAACATAAGACAACTTTTATTTTTCCTTGGGGCATGTTCGCTTATCTTAATATTCCTTTTGGCCTGAAGAATGTTGGAGCGAATTTTCAACGGGCCATGTCATTTTCTTTCCATGACTTTAGACATATAGTCGAGGCTTATCTTGATGATCTAGCATCACGCTCTTGCAAGAGATATGATCATCCAACACACCTCTGACTAATCTTCAAACAGTGTCACTACTATTAGATTCACTTAAATCCTAAAAAATGTAGTTTCTGTGTGATGTCAGGTCGTCTCTTAGGTTTCATTTTTTCGACAAAAGGGATCATGGTCGATCCTCTCAAGGTTGACGTGATAGTTCAATTGCCTCCCCCATGCACAATCCCCCGAATTAAGATCTTACAGAGGAAAGTGAACTTTCTTTAGAATTTTTTCATGAATTACATCGAGATCACTAAAGGGTTTATGCGTCTATTAAAAAAGGGAGTCCCTTTCTGTTGGGATGAATCCACTCAATGCTCTTTTGAAGTTTTGAAACATTCCCTTACGTCTACCCCTCTGCTCTAGCCTCCCGATTATAATAGAGATTTCTTATTGTATATGGCTGCTGTGGAGTCGACCATCAACATGGTCTTGGTTCAAGAGGACAATATGCTCGAGGATCATGTCATTTATTACCTGATCCAAGGCTTGGTTGGACCAAAACTCAACTATTCCCATGTTGAGAAGCTTGCTTTGGAAGCAGTACATGCTATCCAATAGTTCTGTCATTATATCCCGCTTCGCAAGACCACCGTCATTGTCATTGTGAACCCTTTTCAATATGTGTTGACACGAAGAATAATTGGAAGAAATATCAGTAGATGGATTGTAATCCTCCAGGAATTTGACTTGGATTTTGTCTCTGCGAAATTCAAAAAGTCATTGGTCTTTGCGGAAATTATTTCGGAACTTCCAGTTGAATTTAGTGATGACACGCTCGAATAATCGCCTATCAAAGGAGATCTTTTTCTAATCACATCTTCGGACCCTTGATATGGAGATATACTAGTCTATCTCCAGACTTTGAAGTTCCCTACTTTTGCTTCCCATGACAAGAGTCAATGAATTTTCCATCAGGAATGAAATTATCTCATACTCAATGACACTTTGTATCGTCAAGGTGTAGATTGTATTCTTCACCGGTGCCTTATACACGAGGAATTCGATCTCGTTTTGAATGATTTCCACGCTGGATCATGTGGTGCTCATTTGTTTAGGTTGGAAACAACCCAAAATATTCTACATGTTGGTTACTTCTGGTCCACGTTAATAAAGGATTGCGTTGAGGTGGTCAAGAAGTGCCACCCATGCCAGATCTTCTCTCGAAATATGCGGGCACATCATGCTCCCATGTTTCTTTTCATTGTTCTGGGTCCATTGACCAAGTGGGGGATTCATTTTACTACATGTCACCCGACCTCATCCAAGGGGCATTATTACATCATCGTAGCGGTAGACTAATTCACAAAGTGGGTCAAGGCTATGCCTATGCTTAACAATGATGGAGAAAAAACGAATCTTTACATTTTTAACCAGATAGTAGCAAGGTTCGACATCCCAAAGGAGATTGTCACTAACCATGGAATTCACTTCCAAAACAATATGATGACTAAGTTAATATCAAATCTTGGGTTGAGGTAAGAACATTCATCACCATACTACCCACAAGCGAATGGTCAGGTTGAAGCTGTGAATAAGTCTCTCAAGACTATTCTTCATCGAATAATCAATTATGCCAAGTAAAATTGGCATGTCATTGTTCGGGTCCACACCAAGTGGGGGATTCATTTTACTACATGTCACCCGAATTCATCCATAGCATTATTACATCATGGTCGTAGAATAATTTAATAAGTGGGTCAAGGCTATGCCTATGCTTAACAATGATGGAGAAACAACGAATCTTTACATTTTTAACTTATAGTAGCAAGACCGGGACATCCTAAAGGAGATTGTCACTAACCATGGAATTCACTTCCAAAACAATATGATGACTAAGTTATCAAATCTTGGGTTGAGGTAAGAACATTCATCACCATACTACCTTACAAGCTTAATGGTCGCTGAAGCTGAATAAGTCTCAAGACTATTCTTCATCGACAATCACTATGCCAAGTAAAATTGCATTTTATATTGTAATTGACATTGTAGGCTCATCAATCGCCCCAGAAGACTCCCAACGGCTTTCAATGCTTTCAATTGTAAACTGGGCCGGAAGGCCTGCCTATTGAGTGCTTAGATCTCATCTTAAAGTTGGAAGTAAAATTATCAGCCTCGGTATCACTGCTTGAGAAATGCCTAATATAACTCGAGCAACTCGATGAGAAGCTGCCATGATGTAGCCTCAACCAATGAGGATCATAAGAAACAAGTCAAGTGTCAATACGATTGGTATGTTCATCCTCGGATTTTATCGTAAGGTGACCTTGTCCTGGTCTAAGATCAAGACAAATATCCCCCTGGGAAGGCAAGTTCAAACCCATGTGGTTTCGACTATTCATCGTGAAAAAGGTCTTATAGTAGGGTGCTTACCATTTGGTTGACTTTGAAGGAAATACCTTGGCTAAGCTTAGAAATGGGTTCTACCTCAAGATGTATTACTCTTAGGTTGGTTTCCTAGGTGACTCTCTGTACATATGTATAGTTCTTACATAGTTTTTGTCACTTTTTATGGACATGTGGTTGTTTATGTCTTCCTTTTCACTATGTCGATGTCAAGGGAATAAGAGGTGTTCGTTGCTCATAGGACAATGCTAGCCAACAACACACCGAGGTTTCTCCAGCATCTTAAGTGATTTTCACACCTAGAGGCTAGTTGCTATCTTCCGTAGGTATTTGTCTAGGCGACGCTACAAAATCTCACGAGTACAACGTAGTGATAGGATTGCTTCGTGACGCTTTGTCAAATGGCATTTCTCACCTCTGGTTTTGACGGATACCGGGCTTGGTTGTGTCCCAGTTAAACAAATTCTACCACATTTATGATTCTACTCTTTGTAACTGACAAGCTCTTAGGGTACCTTTTAGAACATTACTAATTACTAATGTGACATCCATGTCCCTAGGAGATTTTAATCAAATGCCGATACTTTAGCTAATCAATTATTAGATTGGCATATTGCACACACATACACATGTATACATTTATAAACAATGTGATCCATAAGATGAATAAATATGTAATATATATATATATATATATATATATATATATATATATATATATATATATATATATGTCAAAAACGCTAAGGAGTACATAAGTGGGTGTGAACACCTCAAAAATAAGGTTCGTTATACATCATAGGGATTATGCCCTAAAACAATATAAAGGTTCCCTGGGCATAATACTTTAGCCTATCTAAGCTAGAGTCATATTAGCCCTACCATAGTGAATGACAACGTTGGAAAAATGCCTAAAGCCGGGATCTAAGTCCGTAAGGCACCCCACTACATGAGGCCACATAGAAGATGGGAGATCCTCGATCTCAGCCACAGGAACTGAATGAGTGAGAGCAGTGAGGTTCCACTCCACACATCTCAAAACTCTCTCAGCATCACCAGATGGAGGTCCCCCGGACCGCTATCCTATCTCCATATTGCTGTCCTCGTTTAGTCGAGATCGCTAAGTTTAGTCCCTGGAAGTCCTTAGGAACACTAGTCCCAATATATGTACATGTTAAATACAAAAAATTCAGTGCTCTGATACATATAAAAATTATATATATAAAGACAATTAAAAATTAAATAACTTTAAAATTGTATTTACCTATCTCTTCCTCGCTCCTCTCTGGGAGGCACGATCATGTCTAGATCCCTGGAAAAATTGATTCTAGATTAGGGCTAGTCCTCTATCATTGGAATCTACCATGCCCACTACCAAATAATTTGTCATAAGAGGCCTCTATGGTCCCTCCTCCCCCTTTGATGGCAACAAATTCAATGATTCCCATCTGCATACTGTTTGGAAGGAGGCCACATGCCCTCGTAGAGTCTCTTCAGACCTGTGACTGTGCACTCTCGAAGAATAATAATGAGAAAAGGATAGTGTTGAATTCGAAGTTCTTGTTTTTTCACTCTCGAAACCCTATAAACTACCTCTACATTCATGTGAGCATGGTCATACTTAGTCAAATATATGTTCCTACTGAAACTGAATAGCACAATGCACGTGTGCTCGGGAAGCTTGGTGAAGGGCCACGAATCTAGTGATCCACCCAATAAGTAATAATATCACTCTCAGAGACAAACTGGTGATCTTGTGAATTTACACTTGAGAACCTACCTTCTCAGTGTCGGCCTCACAATACATCCTAATGTAGTCCTCAATGTTAAAAGGCCCAGGGGAAATGTCTACATATTGACTGGTTCCCCTCTCTATGAGAGGCCAGTCAAGAAGTAAATGTCCTTAGTCATTGGATTCAACGACTATCCCTCTATCATGAATGCCTCTGCATCTAGATGTCAGTAGTCAACCAGGGCATTCAATAGCCTAGGTTGTGCCCTCATAAATGTACACCAGAAGAACTTCCACAACCCACATTGTTCCAATGCGGAAATGGCAGCAGGGTCCTCATCAACCAGTATATCAATGCCCTCGTGTTTCCTCTCCTTCCAATGGACATACATCCTATTCCATGGAAGATAAAAGGGAGTTAGCTCTTGCATTTCAAAAAAAATTCCAAGATTTTTATGGTGTATATACGTTGTTTTGGCCACAATCGTGTATGTATGCAGGAAAAGTGTTATTTTCCTGTGTACATGTGTGGGATATCCTTGGACAACCCATGTACACGCAGGGCCTCTCTTTTTAGGAGAGTGTTCGCCCCCCCCAAAACAAAAATAAATGCATAAAGAAGGAATGGAAATGAAAGAGGGATGATTTTCTACTTACTTGGTTCAAGCAGAAGTTTCTTTCATCCACTGAAGCTCCCATAATCAACTTCTTTAACACAGGGTTTTTTTTCACTTTTTGGTCGATTTCCAAATTGCAATGGTGAAACTAAGATGTCAGCTTCTATGTATAGACTTTTTTGGCCCTTTTTGCCACTTTTTTGACCCCCTATGTCGTTTTTCCTGGCTTGGAAATCACTTAATATCATTCCTAAATTTCTGATTGGATGTTATGACACACTTTTCTTTTGGTTTGGTGACTTTTTGGGAGATGGGTCACTTTCAAGTTCCTTTGGTAAAAAGTCATTTTTCCAACTTTTTGCATATAAGTTAGGATTTCAACTCCACTTTCTGCATCTCGTTGTCTTTTCCACTTTTCCATAGGATTGATCCCACCGAGGTGCAACACAAAACCTTCATCACTGCTTTACAAGTATCATGATTAGGTGGTAGAGCCTACCTTTACATGGATTCCCTAGGTAGATCCTTATTTCATTTTGGCATCCATGTTGTCTTTAAATGACTATATGATTGAGAGTCCTTTTTAGTCTTGTCTACGAGATTGAGCCTCATTCGTCTAATGCACCATCATTCTTGGCCTGACCCTCAGGACTCCCAAAATGATCACGCTTTGTTGTCTTTCAAGCTCGCTTTGAAATCCAAAAGCAACATCTGACGAGACTTCATTTATTCTTTTCGATCTTGTCTAGATTAACTGAGAAAAGTAACCTTCTGGAGTCTTCTTTAATCCCTTTTCAGACTCTATAAACATGAAAATATTGTCGAGCGATCTTGTTTCCCTTCACACTCACCAGACTCAAATTTGAAGGCACGTCTGTCTGATGGTAGTTTACCCATTTTTCGATCTGTATGGTCAATTGTATGAACAAAGGTATGCTCTAGAGACTTCGGTTTTCTAGAAGAGTATTCTCAGGTATAATGTTAACCCTTTTTCAGGCCTGAGGGACTAAATTTATGAAAAAGGAACATTCTCCTTGGTTTTGGTTTATCACCTTTTTCGGGCCTCAGAGATTACTTACGAAAAAGGAACCCCCACAGAGTCCATAGTTAAGCTCTTTTCAAACTCCCTAAAATTTTAAAGATCATTGAGTGACCTTGTTCCTTCACACTTGTTAAATTGGTCCATAAGAACATCTATTGGCATGAGTTTACCCCTTTCTCCGACTAGTAGATTATGGAGGAAAAAGGTACACCTTGAGAGATTCGTCTCATCGGGAGAGTTTTCCTTAGTGAATTTTATAATTTTTCGAGGTAAGGAGACTAAACTCAGAAAAAGGAAGTGAGTCCATAGTTAAGCTCTTTTTAGACTCCTTAAAATTGAAAATATTGTCGATATATCTTGTCTTTTTCACATTCGTTAAAATGGTTTTTAATAGATGTCTTTTCGGTGCCAGTTTACCCCTTTTTCGAACCGACTATACTATCTCCAAAAAAGGCACTCCTTGGAGTCTTGTTTTATGTTTTTTCAAACACTCTATATGTGAAAAAACTACTGAGCTTACCTTTTCTGGGCTCATTAAAATTACATAGAAAGGGGTTTCATTGTGTCTTTCTACTGTCACTTGCATCTCTGCATATTTGGCCTAATGTTGGATCCATGTCGCTCTCAACAGAACCTTTGAAGCATGCCTTATGCGCAAGCCTTGTAGCACTTAGCCTCTGCGACTTGACACCTTGACCCATGGAGGATTTTTCCCCGAGTGTCCTTTTTCCGCAGATGTCTCCTTGCTCTGAGCATTAGTGTTTTCCTTGCACTTGGAACTAGTATTCTTGCTTGTGGCACTCATTCATCCTTTGTAACATAGAATTATTTTATTCTTTTTCAAGCTCTTTAAAAATTGAAAAAGACGAAAAAAAAAATAGGGGATGCGAAATATGCATTATTTTTTGGCAGCACAATGAGTCGTCCTTGGACAAAGCACATCCTTTTGTTTGTTCATCAAGCATTGGGATCTAGTATGACCTTATGAAGTTGTTCTCACTACATAGAGTTGTGTCCTCCTCCGTTTGGTTCCTCTTCCAAACACATGGAGAGTTTGTGTTGCCTCTTGCATTGTGAACTTATGTCAATGTCATGATGCCTGAATATGATCATATTTTGTTATTTTTTCCAAGGGAAGTTTCACCCAACTTGAGTCGGCCTTTCTGCATTTTTTCTCTTGAACTCATGAGTTGGCCATCCTGAGAGTCCAATTAAGTCCTAATAAAAAATCAACGAAGTTCTCTACCTGATCATCGAGTTCCTCATGTCTTTTCTCGATGAGCCGTCGAAGAACTTAGGGTAGTGAAGCCATAAACTCACATTGTACTCCTACCTGATTTTTAAATATCTTGAAGATGTTTCTTGATCTCTAAAGGCCTCATCTCCATCCATCGAGTGTGACTAGATTTATGAAGATGGATACTTTACTTGTATGTTTTCGACTGATTTTGAGATGTAGATCGATTGTGTATTTCTCGCGGCTACAATTTATATAGTTATAAGACATGGATCTGTAGTGTATTTGATTGGAAACCATTATTTATTTCATCTTGAGCATGGGTATGCCCGCTTCGGAGAAACAATTGTTGTTTTGCAGATGGCACCTCCCGAACTCTGGTCCCGGGCTCACTCGAATTCGTACATTGGTGAAGATTTTGTAATGTATTTCAGCCATCATATACTCTTCTGACCTCACACATTAGGGGGAATATGTTATAACCTTAAATTTATCTACACATGCATACATGGCCTTAGCCCTCTTACTTGCATTTTTTGCCAAAGCACTGTTGATTTTCTCTTCTTAAAAAACCAAATTTTTGAAAATGTACGCACCCTGAACCATTACTTCCTGCATACATATGCTTGCTGCACCACTACAAGTCATGTACATACACATGTTGCACCATTACGGCCCACGTATACTTGCAAAATTTTCAAAAAATAAAAAAATTGCAAGGAATTCATTGAAATTGATTGGCTATTGGAGGTTTCCCAACTAATCCACTGGCTAGATCCCGTCACCCAACTGAATAACCATCCTTTTTGGCATATAAAAAGAGGTGTTGGGGTCGCATTTCACATATAGACATAAGAACAGTGAAACTCTACCCAATTGCACTTCCCCTCCTTGCCCAAGTTATTGAATCCCTTTCATGATAATTTCCTCAACATTCCCTCATTATCCCCTTCTTCATCAATCATAACCCATTCACTTCCCAAGAAGAGATCATAAGGTTGAGAGGAGAAGTTCATACAAAGGTGCACTTGGAGTTTGGTGAAGAGGGCCCGTACCAAGTTCACGGATGGTAGCCAACTTTGATTGCAAATTTTTAATCATTGTGTTATTAATAAAAGAATTACATTTTCATGTCCCAAATGATGGTGTTTCAAATACTTTTATTGGTTTATGCTAGGAATTCTAACATCTAACCCTAACTTGTATATGGAATAGCATGTTTTTCATTCTCAGTTTGTAAGTATTTGGATGCAGGTCAACCCTGGGAGGAGATGTGCAATCAGCGGAATGTCAAAGCGTGAGAAGGTCATCACCAGACATGGGATTAGAGGTATAGTTACCCGATCTCCTTTTCCTTTCTTTCTTCATATGAGTTTTGGTATGTTTGGGGTAGTTTAGATAATTAATTGACTTTTATACAGTTAATCGATCTTCCTACATTCTGAACCCAGAT
>SNQJ01S0072364.1:90266-102384 GCA_010110895.2 Picea sitchensis
GTCGGCATTAATGTTGTAAAATCCTTGTAGTTTTTGTTATGGCATAGTCCATTCATCCTCTTATTTCTCTAAAGGGAGGCTAGATACCTCCTTAAATAATTTCTTCCTTACAATTTGTAGTGCTTGATCTACTGCGGGAAATTCACTTTCAAACAAAAAGGTGGTTACAAAATTCTGAAGCATACCTTCCCAATCTGCAGTGATGAGGCGCAGCTCCGCTTGAAGGTACCAATTAATAGGGGTCATGTCCAGTGTGTTAATGAAGCTGTGTACCCATTGTTCTCAAGGAATGTCTTTCCAGGCTTCTTCGTAACTTCACACATGGTCCTTTGGGAAGCTTCAACCTATGTACCTCACTTCGCAGCTTCCTACTTGTGCTGAGAACTGCACTGTCATCAAGGTTCGACATTGTGTCCAGTCTATAATATTGCTTTTGTGTGTCCCCGAACATCTTGTTGGTGTAGCTTTCAGGGCCTTGTCCATAGCCAACAGCCTTTGTTGTGCTAGGACACTTGTTTCAAAATCTGAGAGGAAGGATTCTAGAGGGTTTAGACCATCAAAGGTAGGAAATTTACTTATTGTTGTACCAATCCAGCGAACTTCTTTGGTCAGTCGAGCACATCTCCTTGTGGATACTTCATACATATGGTTCTGCCAGTTCTCCAATGCTTCTTCTGAATATTATGAACACGCGTTGTCACTTCACCAACTTAGATTTCCATCGACAGTAGGGTTGATATAATCCTACTGTCCAACTATTAGTTTATATATGTTTTCCAGCTCATATGTGTGGTCTTCTTCTCTGATGGGCTCTGTATATCGTGGACCCTCATCTAGATCTAAGGGTGCAATGACCCTAAGGCCAGCTCTTTCAAATGTCATGTGTCATTTCTTTAAATCAACAATAGTAGAATTGTCGAAGGCCCAATAAATTCCTAGCAATGCAGGGTAAGGGCAGCTATCATCAACAATTCCAATTACCTCAAAATCTGCAAAGGTCCTAACTTTGTCGATGTCCACAAGGACATGTTCCAATCGTACAAATGGGTTGACATCTTGCTGATTAGCCATTCTAAGCCTGATAGGGGAATAGATCAACTTCGGTTTTCCCATTAGTGCCCAAGTTTTCTTCGTCATGACATTGACCTCCGACCCTAAGTCGAGGACCACATAGTCTATATCATACTCTCCTATTTGAGCATTCAAATGTAATTCTTTGTTTGTTCTTCTCTTCTTACCAATCTGGTGTATTTCCATGTTCAGTAAGGGGTCTACCTTTCCTAGATCATATTGCTTGATTAGGTTTTGTAACTCTTGCACAACATTCTCATCCCGAATTAACTTAAGACAAGAATACAAAAATTCGATGAGTTTACTTACCTCTTTTCCTTATTTCGTTGAAGCCGATTGATCAAATGCCCGAGGCATTCCATACTCTTTTATTTCTAGTTTCATTTTAGATGAGGATCCTTGGTCCCCCTTGAACTCCTGTCTTTCTTCCTCAATTTCTCCATAGCTTTCCTGATACCTAACTCTTATGTGATCTTTCTTTGGATTGTTCTATCTTCCCCTGTAGCAGGGCCTCCTCGAGTAATAAAAATGACTCTAGGGTCTATTCCATGCAGTTCAACATATATTAGTTTCACTTGTGGGTTATGTTGGGGTACTCATATTTCCTGAAGCTTAGCCAGAAGCATAGAGAATTCTTCTATGACATGCTCGAAAGAGTTACAATAACTGTAGGTTGTGCAAGGATTCTGACAATCCCTTGCCAAGTGTCCTGGATACACGCAGTTATAACAAATTATTTTTCCTCAGCCTTGGCCCATACCTCCTCTTCGTGCTCATCCTCTGTATCCCCCACGAGGATTGATGTTTCCTCTCCCTAGAGAGTTGTATTGCAGAGTGTTTCTTTCTTGCTGTAATTCACCTTGAATCTTGTATATGTCCCTTGACCTCTCATGCATGAGATCATAAGATCTAAAATCTCAATCATCATGCCCCACTGATTTAGAAAATGTGCAATACAAGTTTGTGGGTGTCTGAACATACTTCTACATGTAATAGAACTCACCTGGGTGATGCCTACTTTTGCATACATCGCACCAGGGCAGGTTAACTTGCTTCAAGGGGTTTAGCGCTCCTGAGGCCAAATACTCATGAAATAGGGGACCATGTTCCTTATCATGACCTTTGGATTTGCATCTTACACACCAGACATCTTCTCTTTTTTCCTTCTTCATATCCTCGACCTGCAGAGACAAACTAGTCAGTTGTCTTAAGATCTAGCTCATGCCTGAGATAGATTCTCCCATAGGTGTTGATTCAAGTTTCATGGTGATATCCAAATATTCTATCTGCGATGCAATACTCTACTGCATCAGAGGGAATCTGATGTGTGGTAACAACGTCGCGATGAACCATTCTTTGTTCTGTTCATCGGGGATCTGAAAAGTTAATTGGCCTGTTAGGGTCTTGAATCTCTGGTCGAATTCCCACACAGGTTCTGCTACCTTTTGTTTGATACCTTTTAGCTCTGTAATACATTGTGACTCTGAATTAGGTTTCTTAAATTCTGCAATCAGCGCATTCTTCATCTCGTTCAGTGGCTTAGGTTGCGCCAACCCTTGGACAAGTTTCATGTACCAACTCAGCGCGCGGTCCCTTAGCGTAGTGTTGAACTGGGTTCTTTTGATGGCTTCGTCAGTGATACTTTTAATATTCCACATGGCCTCACACAAGAACCAGTTTTGATCGGGATCCTCAGATCCATCTCCCCTGAAGATAGATAGCCTCATCTCATCTTCCATAGAGTTTCCTAGGCTTCTTGTCTGAGTATAGGATGAATTGCTAGTAATAGCACTCTGAAGACTCTGGTGGTTCTGGCTATTCTGGCTGCTTGGTGCTATTGAAACAACAGGAGGGTTAATGTTACTTACTTGGTAGTCTGTGCAGTTCTTGAGGTTCCTGGCTTGCTTTGACAAAGTTCTTCAGCTTCCCCTTCTTCTGTTCTGGTGGGTTTTGATTGTTCTTCGTTGGTTAGATCTACCTCTTCTCCACTGTAGAAACCCTCTTCTTCGTAGTTTTTCTTAAACAGGTTCTCAAGGTGAACCCCTCTAAATACTTTTCCACTGCGTGTATGTCCATTTTTTGTGTCACTGTCTTTGTCTGAATTTCTGAACATTATCCTTTTCAGGTCCAGCCAATCTACTGTATATTTAAGAAGTTCTTTTCATGCAACAACATCTTGATTCTCAGCTTCAGAAAGTGCAAAAAGTTTCCTCTGGGTCCTTTGAAAAAATACCTCTCGGCTTGGCTATATGATTCTACCCTATCAACAACAAATTCGGTGATATACCCTCCAATGGTACTATCAAACCAATGATCTACTACTTTGGATACAACATTTCAACCCTCTTGACCTTATGGATCAGTGCTGGTGTCCAAACCACATGAGGTCTAAATCTGATCTCAAACTGGGTATCGACTAACCTAGCCAACCATTCAAACAACTCCTGGTGGATTCCTACAAACAAGATCTCATGAATGTCGATGAAGATGTATCTTTGTAGCCAATCTTCAGTACTCAGTTTAGGGTTCTTGTTTTGGGCTTCAGTGAAGTCCCTCTCTTGATCTTCTATCCACTTTTTAATCTCTGTCTTCGATGGGAACCACCTTGACATTCCCTTAAAAATATTCCTATCCCGACAACGGAACCATTTGTTGGGACAGGGCAGACCCAGGGTTCACTTCAAGAGTGCACCAACAAGCCCAAGCTACTGGCCATTTCGGCAACACCTGCGAAGCATATGTAGTCTCACCTGAAGTAGCTGAGAGGGGGGTTGCAGGACAAAGATTTCTACAACCAAGGGAATATCAAGTGGAACTAAAATAACAGTAGTGCAACATTCATATATCTCTTATCAACTAGATTTACTTTGTGTAGCTATAAATCTGATCTAACACAATAATGCAAATAACAGTATAACAATGACAGATAACCAGACATCACTCACACATATGACACAAAATATACGTGGTTCACCCTCTCTCTAGGGATATGTCCACAGAACTATGATTATGATATATTAAGATAAAACTTATAGTTCTGATCTGCGCTCTTAGTTAGCAGATCTTCTCTCTTCTTCTCTCTGTCTCTCACCTTCCTGCACACCTAGTTGCAGGACTTGATCTTCGCACCCAGCTGAAGATATTACAATACCAAAAGGCTCTCACTCTTATCACTCCTCTCTCTCACAATACAATAATCTCCCAATCAACAACAATCAATATCAATATCCTACTCTAGTACCGCCCCAACCTAGGTCCTCTCGACCTCTATTTATACATTATATTCCCTCACTGACAGAATTAGGTCTAAACCTAGGTGTCAAAACCCTAATTACACAAAACCCTAGGTGTCTAAAACCCTAGGTCAACTTGACCCGCCTTTTCAGAGCTTCGCCAGCTTGTCTTTCCTCCCTTCTCACGTGGTGCTCCAAAGCATCCAATGGTGGCTTTCTCTACTTGTTGAGTTGTCCTCAATCCATCTTCCTTGTTGATCTGTCATCCTCAATCTCCTCATCCAACATCTTTCTTTTCCATACTTCACTCTGACTTTTCTACTCTTTTGCTTACTTTGACCCAGTGACAGTCACTGTGTCTCCCGCGTAGTTCGCGTTTGACCTTTTCTTCCTTGATCTTCACTTCCTTCCATAACCAAGGGGAAACACATTGATTAAACCCTCTTTGCATGCCTTGCTTCCTTTCATATTGAGAGTTAATCATGTTTTCCCAGTTTCGTAAGTTACATGAGTACCCCCTATTTGTTTAAACCTTTAGTGTATGTACAAATCTAAGGGTGTCATTCCCACAGTCAAAACTTGGCTTACCAGCACTAGTCTGTTTAAAAGGGCCAAACTTGTACATTTGAAGTCCAATTTAAAGTCTTCTTGGTTATTACTATCCTATAAGCCTTTAAAATATCTCATTATAATCCATGGAGACTCCTCAATCGAGGAAGACACACAATGGTGGCAAGGTGGTTAGGACAAAACATGTGGACATTCATATTTTTGATATAGAACCCATGGAAAGGGAGGTATTTCAAAGAGTAGGATGCCTCTCTTTCTGCCAGAACATGCAGAGAGGCCATCCAGACGTAACAAAATAGCTTGCATCACACTTTGATGGCAGGAGAACCAAGGTTGGGGATTTGGAATTTGAGGTGTCTGAAGCCTCTATCTCAACTGCAACGGGAATATCCATTACAGGTGAAAAATGGTTCAAATCCATGTCTTTGAGTTCAACCTATGCTAAATATCTCTTTAAACCTGAACATCAAGCCAGTGATTTATCTAAAAGTGTGCCAAGGGGTCAATTGATTGAACAATTTGACATAATTTTGAAGATCATCCAGAGATATTTTACATGTGAAGGGAGATTTAACACATTGTACCAGTACCACATAATACTTTTGCTACATTTTACTAGCAAAGTTGAGATGAATATTCCCTATTACTTGTTGAGGAGAATAGGTAAGATGTCAGATAGGATTCAATCCAAATCTAAGGATGTGGATTCTAGCCTTTTCCACTCTAGATTGATCAGAATGCTAGTATCTGGGGAATTGGGTAAGAAAGAGATTTCATGGGAGCATTTTGTGGTTACTTCTCATTTCAAGTTGGATTTAGCATCAACTCCTCAATCATAGAATTCGATTCCTTTATCACCCACCAGTGTTATTAAAGCAGGGACCAGTAGGAAGAGAATGGATAGAGCCCTTGTTCATGTTTCAGAGGTCAGCAATCAGGTCACAGGAGCTGAGGAGGAAGCTTGTCCTTCCCCACAAAGATATTTGTCACCACCTCCTCCACCAGGGTTAGAAGAGGTTCCTTCTTCTACTAAACCTACATCCAAGAAAGGGAAGAAGATACTCTTCCCCTCTTCTCCTCTAGCATTCGAAATCAAGGGTAAAAGACCTTTCACAAGGTCATCAATTCCTAAGGAGGTTTTCAAAGAGCAGTCTTTACCAGAAACCCATATTCAAAAGAAGAAGGGTAAAGGCATTGAAAATCCCTTGGAGGAGAAACAAGAAGCCCCTGTATAGAAAGGAAAGGGTAAAGGTACTAAAATACCTTTGGAGAGGAAAGATGAAACCTTTGTGAAATACTTTGAAAATCTTCTGGAAAGAAAAGAAGAAACCCTTGTGTAGAGGAAGAAAGGTAAAAGAAAAGCCACCAAAAAACCTGATGAGGTAGACAAGACACTTCCCATGCAGGTGGAAGAAGAGACTGAGAAAAATCCCATTGAGACTGTGCATGTCACTGCTCCTCCTGACAGTCAAAGCTTCAAAATACTTATCATGCAACTTAGGGATGCAATAAAGGAGGTGGATCAATTGAAAAAGGAATCCATGTCTGACAGGGCCAAGATGACAGAGCTTATGAATGGCTACAGTCACACCCTTGACTTGGCAAGGTTTGTAACAAGAAGGGCCCAACCCCTTCAAAGACAACTAAAGAATCTTTACAGGCAGAGCAGAGGCTTTCAGTCTCAGAACAGGAAGCTAAAGGCAGAGCTGCAACACTTTCAAGATGAGGTAGCCCAAAGAACTTTATAGGTATTGGTTGAAGCTGCCATTGAGAATGAAAAACCAACAGTTAAGGAGAGCACAACCACACTAAAAAGGCCTGTCATTGCTAAGAAGAAGAAGTTTGTTGTGCCAAAGGAAGAGCCTCTTTCTACCAGACAAAGTGTGAGGTTAAGTGTCAAGGTGACAAAATAGTTGGTGAAAGGTAAGCCTCATTTTTAAGGAAGATTCCTTTTTGGGAGGGTTAACTGATATTCAAATATTACCTCTTCCATCTATACAGGATTCTAAGCATTTAACTATCAGAGTTTTGGGTTTTTTCTAAGTGCTAACTCCCTCAGTGGTAAAATTCACTACCTGGCTTATTGCCAAGACACCTAAGTACAATGGGTTTGACATTATGAAAGAATACCAATTTCTCTGCACACATTCAAGATTGAAGGTGCTACATTTTTCACAATGTTACCTAAACCTACACATAGATTCATCCTAAGTGGCGCTACCCACAGGCGCTACCTAATATCTGGCAGAGAATAAGCTTGTACACAGAGGCAACACAATGGCGCTACGTAAAGGAGCTACCTAATATTTCACAGAGAACAAAGGTTTGCACACATACATAGCACAATGGTGCTACCTAAATGTGCTACCATTTTTACTTGTCCAGTTGTGAAATACGCTACTCAGGATGGTACCTAAAGAAGCTACCAGCAGACACCAGGGATCCAGGAAGGTCAAGCCAACAAATTTTGGATGGATGATGATGGAGAAAATTGCAGAAGCAACAACTGGCATTATGAGGACAACTACATGCTCCTAAAAGACACATGGAAAAATAGGATCTACACAACAAAGAGAATCAAATCAGTTTGAAGCTTGGTTGGATTAGTCACCAACATTTTCCTGTTTTATAACATAGGTTGTTAAATAAGTTGTTATATCAAATAAATGTTTAGATATTTTCAAGGGAAGGAGGCCAGATCGTACCTCCAGCTGTTGCCTCCCTTTTGTTATAAATAGATAGATCAATTGCTTTAGCAAGTTCAGATGGTTGAGCAAGGCTCCCTTAGACTGTAATATTTTGATGAAGTGACTGTGATCTAGCTATGTACTGGACTTAAGACTTTTTGACTAATAGAAATCATCTTCTCTTTCAGCTTATTTTCTTTCTGATGCTAAATGTTCATGCCTTGAAATATTTACATGAATGATTGTGGTGCTGTTATGGTGGATGTTTGATCATTATATTATCATGATGTTTATTTATCTTCCTTAGTTTATGAGTTCAAGAAGATCTTGTGTTAAGAAACTTTCTTCATTAGGATTTTGTACACTTGATGTTTACAATAGACCTTACATTCCTCTCATTCAAGTCTTCCCTCTATTCATACTTACTCCCAAATTATTGATTGAAGTTAGCCAAGACCTTGATTGTTGGTGCATGCTAGCCCTGTTTTTTGAGTTGGAACATTATCATTTTGAGTCCTTTTCCATTTGACCCTACAAAACACTCTTACATTCACATATAAACCTGATGGGTATTGGGATTTCCTTTCGTGCAATCTGAAGGTGATTCCTAGTGCTAACAAGGCCAATCCATGTCATCTTTTCCATGTGACCTCCATGTGACCTCCATGTCATGTTGATGTCATATATAAAAAAACACCCAAATTTTCCCATATTTCATAATTTTTTAAAATTTTCAAGAATTATTTATTTCAAAATCTATATCAAGGCTGCCATGGAATTATACAATTAATATTCCCTCAGCCAATTTCAATTCTTCAAACGTCCAAATGCTACCATGATCGACTCCTTGACATTACTACGACTCGGCCTCTTCAAAAATCACAAAATCTTGACCTGCAACTCAGCCCATATGGCCCAAGCATTGCAACCAACACTCTGATACCAATCTATCATGTACCTAGACCACTAGTCTGGATCACGTCACCTATGGAAAAACTATTAATACCAAACAATAATATACCCACTACCTAGGTACCTCTAAATTCACCTTCTTGGGAAAATACGAATTTTTGTTACCAATATTTATTAATCAAGAAACATGTTACCAACACATGCAATAATCAAGAATCATGATAAACTATAAAATAAATTAAAAAAATTCCATGCACAACATTAACAACAAGAATGCATAATGTAAATACATCACAGAGATAATAAATACACAGTGGAATATAAATTACATAGAAAACATAGAGAGAACTCATCTTTAAATTAACCATTCACCAACTAGTTGCAGAGTTGGACGTTCCACCCAACCATAGAAACTTCTATTCCAAATATCAACAGTAGGTCATCCCAGATCTAGGGCTATGAATCCACAAATATGGGTCCTGGGACGACTCTAACACACAACCAACTACCAATCTCCCATAGTTTTCCCAACCACACAACAATCCTATTTTACCTGCTCTCTTTCCCCTTCAGCCTACACAAACCAAATAAATGAACCCCTTTCTTTGCAATGTAGTCCCTATGACTATTCCACTTATTTTTGAGGGATCTAGTGCTACTGATAAATAAATATCAATGTTGTAAACTCCAAGGATATTAGTTGTGGACAATTCTTTATCAGCTACCATTATCTTGTACATAGGCATCCATTCCCTCCTAGAATAATTAATAATTTCTTACATCCAACATGCAATTGATATTCTCTTACCATAATGTGTTTCCCATTCCCAAATCAAGAGCAAGAACAAAATGAGAAATGAAAATGAGTGAGTAACAATGAACAAGGAACCCCCAAACTTCCCAAAAGTGGGGTTTATATAATTACATGCAATAAAGCACCACATTGCATTCACCAAGAAGCTCATGTAACCACTTTTCCCAACTGATACCAAGACAGGTGAATAAAAATAATAAAAACACTTAGTCTTTTTATCCCCCTTCTCTCGTGGAACCATAGCCCCCTATATATGTCATTGTTTGTCTTGTAGCCAACAATGTATTTTATTAATAATATTCAAAGCATTACACTTCTAGGAACTCCGACCTTTCAACTTATAAGCAGTTTGGCCTAACATATCAACTCACTAGCGTAAGTATCATATGTCCAAAATACATTATAAATTCAAGGATTCAAAACCAGTATACTACATGCAACCAAGGACCAACTTTAGAACCATATGACTACCATGAAATGGGAAAATCTCATTTTTTTTTGGATAAACTTGACAAGTTATAGGATAAGAATGATGATGGTGAATGTTCCATAGGTGAAGACTCTTTCAACTTCAAACTCTTTCACGATAGTTACCCCAATATCTTGCATCAATAAATTATGGTAGATCTAAATTTTTTTTATGGATCCAATCTAATAGGATGGGACAATCAAATATAACACTATTTTTTCCTCCATGCCATCCAATATGACTTGTTGAAACTTAGAATAAGAGTTTTGTGTCTGAATCAACAACATAGGTAGTGGTGGCAATGGAATAAGAAATCACCTCTCAGATACATTACATGGAATAAATTTGTAAAATCCATTTGTGTTAAATTTGTAAGGTATACCAATTTTGTGGGCCTACTTATCAAATTACATTAAACATGCATGGTGTAAGAATATATTAATTCTTTTGAGTGCTTGGAAATTAGAACACAAATTTGACAAATGAACTTTGTAGGAAATGTTGCATTAGTGATATTGAGGAAGAAATCAAAGACCACTTTGAATGGATCACCCTCATACCTATTTCGAGGCCTCTTTACTAGTTTTCCATGTGTAGTTTGACATATACTCAATCTATACAAAAAACAATTATTACATGACCACACCAAAACATTTATCCTCCTCAACATCCTACTCCACCCATGAAGGTCGACAAGCTGATGAGGGTAGAAATGGTGGAATTCCAACCCAAAGGTGTCTTTGATGATTGTGATGACAAATATTTCCCTAGGAATAAATGTAAGGAGATTAAATTATTTATGGCCATATTTTAGGACATTTTAGATGGTTAATTTGGTTGGGTGATTTAAGAGGAAATCATGACTATTATGGAGGATGTTCCCACTCTCATCCAACATTGTAAATAACCCCAAATATCCCTTCATGTATTAACAAGGATTTCATCTCCATGGACATTAAAGGTGGTAGGCTATGTTAGGAACATGGAGGTGATTATATTAATAGAGAGGGACATCACTCACAATTTCAATCATCACCTAAACACAAAAGAAACCTATTAATATATACATGTTGTTAACAACTTTAAAAGTATTATTGGAAATGGGTTATCTATGAAAAGTGGTGGCAAGTGTGACAATGTGAAACTCCAAATGGGGGGTTATTTCATAAAAAATCACGTGTTTTCCATTGAAATGGGAGAGTGAAATATTATTTTGGGTGTGAATGGTTAAGAACATTGGGACCCATAACCATGGATTTCCTATAACTATATATCAGTTTTAGGAAGGGTGGTAGTTATTACATTGTCCAAGGCCTCAAAGGAATCTCTTCAGAAAGATTTAGTTCCCACCATATGGAAAATATCTTAAATAAGGGTCATTCAAGAATTGTTGCACAATTCCATGCCATTCACATATTTGAGGACACTTCCTCATAATTTCATCCTAACTTTCTATTAGTCCATTCTACTCTCATGACAAGGCGAAATTCTCACCACAAAACTCTCAAATCCCTCTTCCGATACTAAGACCATCCATATCGCTCTTTTCCAATGCCCCACACAACACAAAGAAGACTGAATTCCTTCTTTGTTCAATAGTCCCTCAAAGTGACCTTCTCTTCTAGTTCTCTTCATTTTGTGCAGAAACAACCCAATGTGTTGTCTACCTTCTAATAATAAGTTGGGTTATAAAATAATTGGTCTCAAATAGTCAATGACTAACAATAACAAGGTTGCAGGTTTAGAGGCATGCCTCAACTCCCGTGGACATGCCAGGCATGCTATTTCTCTCCAACCATCCTCTTTTCTTCCACATTTCTACAAAAAATATTCTCCTATTTCTATGGGATATTACCAACTACCAACACATGGAAAAATATTTCCATGAAGCTATGGAAAAACATCCCCATGACATGGGAGCTTGCCTCTTCTCCATGCCGATGAAGGGTTGAATAATCAAATGATGTGAAGGTTGTAAGAAAACATGAGTAGGAAAGGGAAGTATTCACTCAAATTCTTTTCAACCATTGATCACCTACAAAATGTTGCAGTGAAGTAGCCCTAGAATCTATATCCAATTTTTAAGGATATGCATTTCCTTAAAATCCCCATAAGCCACTGTAGGATGTCCTCCTAATATGCATTGATGAATCAACATAGTTACTATTTGACACACCATGATTTAATTTTATGTATGATGATGGTTTCGTGTCAATATTGTGATGGTGTTAATGTGATAATAATTGGATGGTATTTATTACGGGCTATGGATTTAATTGTTTCCATATGTTTAGTGGTCATTGATGCATTTTTTGCATTACAATCTCTCTCTCTCTCTCTCTCTCTCTCTCTCTCTCTCTCT
>SNQJ01S0072364.1:102434-126272 GCA_010110895.2 Picea sitchensis
CATGTGCTTTTCAATGTTACTATGGTTGTTTGACCCATGTTCCCTTAGGACATCCACCTACAAGAAATAATAAAAATTAATAGGACATGCTCAAATGAGTTATGTGTAAATGTATTATGGTAAGGTTTAAAGGCTTATTGAATTCTATATTGCACATACATACACCAACTACTCTAACCCATTGATTATTTTAAAACGGTTACAAATTCCCAAAATATTAAAGAGTGGTGCATTCCACCTCTTCCTAGAGTATCCATTGGCCAAACCATTGCATGGGAGGATGATTTTTAATCATAGACACCCATTTTGATATAATGGATCACATTTGGGCCACCAACAAGGGCATACCCCCATTGGAATACTAAGAGGGGGAGGGGGGTGAATCAACATGAGCACTTTATACCACTTTTAACCACAATATATATTATTTCACTTTATCAACAATGTTCAATAGTTTATAATCAATGTATCATCTATGATTGTATTCAATATATCATGAGCATATAATTATAAGTAGCATCACATCAAAAAAATCACATCAAATACAAATTACACCAGTATTTACATGGAAACCCAAATGTGAGAGAACCATGGAATGTTTTCTTATATATATAAATAATTCATTCATAGGAAGCACCAACTTCCAAATTCTCCATCTACAACTGGAACGATGATAAACCCCCTATTATTAGGATCCAACTTGAAGGAAGCTACAATTATGTGAATTATATTGCTACAACCCCCTAATTCTTAGGCTCTAACCTAAATGAAGCTCCAACTCTCTGATTCTCTGGCTCCAATCGAAAGGAGGCTACAACACCCTTTCCTTTCCCCATCCTTTTGCTCTGAAGTATAAGTGTAGACCAACTATCACTACCACAATCACCACCACTGTCACTAGCAATGTCACTGTCACTATCACTTCCACTGTCACTATCACATCAACCTGTAACCTGTCAATCGATCATTATATCCAACCTGTCATTGTATCTTTCTTGTCATATCAACCTGTCCAACCTATCACTGTCACTGATACTCAACCAGACCCTCTCACATGGATCATTTACCAAGGACACCTCTCAACTATATGTCCAACATCACCAACACATGCCTCTACCAAGCATGTACCAAGACCACCAACATACCATCAAAATATGTGTCTCAACCAAGTACCAACCTGTACCATGCACCATGCATCAACCTGTGCCACAATATTTACCATCAACCATGTGCCATAACATGTGCCAACCATGCACATCAAAAATATAGCATATCATGTATCATACCATGTGCCAACCATGCACAACAACCATGTACATCAACACCATGCCATGTACCAATCTTGTACCATACCATGCATCAACTATGTACCACAACATGTACCATAAAAAGTGCATCAACCATGCACCAACACCTATACCAAATTGTGCATCAACCATGAACCTCAACCTATACCAAACCATGCATCAAACATGCACCTCAACCTGTACCATATGATTCAACCATCAACCATCGATACCAAGTGTCAATCATGTACCATACCATGTATCAACCATGTACATCAACAATGTACATCAACACTTGTACCATATAAAATATACCATATACCATGAAATGTGTCTCATCCATATAAAAATATCACCTCAACCATATGCAATCATGTACCATGAAGGGCCTCCAAGACATGTCTTAAGAATGTGCCATACCATCCAAGATACAAGCCTCAAACAAATACATAAAACACATACCTTTAATCATGAAGACTTGAAGCATACCATATCAGACACTATAATAACCATGTTGTACCATCAAACCTTGTTGTAGCTCAACCAACCATTCTTCTTCAAAAACATTCCTCAGATCTACGACCTATCCTCCTACAGGCTGTGGATGTACCCGACTTGTCCTTTTGTAGCTCGCATATGTATGCAACCTGTCCTTTTTCAGCCCATGTATAACCTAAGAAAACTAGGGTTACCATTTTTCCGCAACTCTGAAACTTTCTCTACTTCATACCTTTGCAACTTCAGAAAAATGCCATCACAAACTAGCCTAAAGATCACAATACTATACNTATAAAATATACCATATACCATGAAATGTGTCTCATCCATATAAAAATATCACCTCAACCATATGCAATCATGTACCATGAAGGGCCTCCAAGACATGTCTTAAGAATGTGCCATACCATCCAAGATACAAGCCTCAAACAAATACATAAAACACATACCTTTAATCATGAAGACCTGAAGCATACCATCTCAGACACTATAATAACCATGTTGTACCATCAAACCTTGTTGTAGCTCAACCAACCATTCTTCTTCAAAAACATTCCTCAGATCTACGACCTATCCTCCTACAGGCTGTGGATGTACCTGACTTGTCCTTTTGTAGCTCGCATATGTATGCAACCTGTCCTTTTTCAGCCCATGTATAACCTAAGAAAACTAGGGTTACCATTTTTCCGCAACTCTGAAACTTTCTCTACTTCATACCTTTGCAACTTCAGAAAAATGCCATCACAAACTAGCCTAAAGATCACAATACTATACCATAACATTCACAAGATAGATATTCAATTGTAAGTGTGTGTGTATAGATGGGAGACTCTTAGATGTGTATTTATACTTGTGCTAGGTAACCTATTTCCGTATTTTAGGGGTTTCTTATTACAACCACTTTACCCTTCGACCAAGAATTGTAACCAACTAGGGGCTTCTTGATCACTCTTTGGGACTTCCAACTTCCAAATTTACAATGCCATATATTCCTAACCGTGAAGACCCACATGATGTTCCGCATATCACTAGAAACAACATGAAGAGTGCTATATATCTATGATAGTCTTACCTACAATTACATTGTCCTTCATGCCATTATTCCTTAATCAACTTAGGGTCCCATAGCCACACCTTCGAGGCTACATGGAAACTGCATCAAATGTACCCAACTGACTCACCATTAATCTCGATCATACAAATATCAATCAATTGTCCAACATCTATGGACCTCTTCAAGTGTTGACATCAATCTCTAAGGGTCAACATCAGTCTCTAAGATCACTCTCCAAGGTTTGAAATCAATGAAAACTAACTGTCCAAACCAATTTTCCAACATTCCCCTTCCTTCGCCACTCGACATGAGGATGCCTTGTTTCTATTGTAATCAGTCCCTTAATCTTTGTTCACAAGTCAATATGTCAGTTAGTTGTGTTTTTAAAAAACACTTGTTAGTGTGTAATGTCCTCTCCCAATTGGTCATGATGGAGGATGACTTAATAGCCTATACGAATCCCATGGGATATAGTCAACAAGAACAAGGGATTCAAGGAGGTTTATTTGGTGTGACTAGGTTAAAAGAATGTAAAATCCTAAAGTGACATTAAATAAAAACAAATATTTATCCTTAAATGAAATTGGAGGGAAAATAAAGATAGGGTTTGATTTGGTAAAAAAAGGGGAAATATATAGAAGGCTCGAAGGAAGGATAAATAGAGAGGTAACCCTTCTCTTTGGTATTATGAAGTGATATTTTGTTGATGTTCTCTTTGGATCCAAGTTTTCTTTAAGGTTTGGAAAAACCCTTCCATTTCAGTTTAGTTTCAGTGGTGTAATATCCACCCTAGCTAGACAAGGAGGAGGATCCGCCCAGGATCATCACGTGAGTTCATATTGGAGTTTAGTTTCATCTTGGAGAGAGTTTGGAGGTTTATCAACTTACGCAGGGGATTTGCGAATTTTTTTGAAGAAGGTCGATCATCGACTCTGCAACTTCCAGGATGATTTTGGAGAAACGATGAAATGAGTCACCCCTATGGGTTGAGCACATGGTTTCCTGTGAAGCTTGCCTATTATTGTCCATCCTTGTCCTGCAAGGCTCTATACAATTTGAGATCTTATACTGAAATTGGGTGTGGGAATTCATATTGTTGCACTAAGTATTCAGAAGTAGGTCGAAAAAACATTAGTGAGTTTTGACAGTCAGAATAACATACATAAAAACTTGAGGAGGTTTTTGCATAATCACCAGGTTTCTTTATTTTTTCTCTGTTAGTAAATATTGTAGTTGTTTGTAGCCAGTAGATCTGTTGTATTCAGGAAGGTTTATGTTGTTAAATCCATTAGTTATCTTTGTATTGTTGTGATTTGCGTTATCAAACAATAATAAGATTCCATGGCTATCTTCTCAATTATATTTGTAATAGATGCAAGTGATATGTTTAACTATCTATGAGACATATGAAAATTGTTCGTAAGAAATTTCTAGTAGCTCTAATGTAACGTGTTTGACAAAATTTGCACTAAGAAAAGAAATACGTGGATCAAAACATATTATTTCTAGTTGGGTACATTATAGTGGTATCAATGTTGGAGATTCTTCCAGCCTGTAACTGTGTTGATTCCTAGGAGGAAAGGGTGTGGAGGAAATCCCATTCAAAATTCACTAGAAAGAGAAATAGAATCCATCCAAATAGAGTCAGAAGGATAAGAAGTAGGAGGAATCATGGGAGAAAACCATGATGGGTTTATTATCCAAATATTAAAATATATGGTCAAGAAAACAAATGAGGCATCCCAAAGACAAGAAGAAATAACAGGCTTCCAACACCAAACCCTTGAGGTTTTCACACAACTGGTGGGCCAACAAAGGGATACAAATGATGAAAGTCAAGGAGGACCTATTGTATCCCATTTAGGTGATATGATACAAGAATAGAGTATAAATATTCATACCCTATCTCATAGTGGGATTCTAAGGATTCCTAGACCACTATTACCAACATTCTTGGCAGGAAAACCTACCGGAGAACAGAAGCAGCCAAATTAGGACCTTGATGTCAAATCCTCACACAGGGAGTATGGGATGTTATATGAATATATCTAGGAGAAATAATCATATCAAGACTTACAAACCCTTAAGTAGAGGAACAAACCAAGGGAGTGGAACAAATCAGTCCACAATCAACCAAAATTTGACCTCATATGCAAGGTGGTCAGGCTGAATATCCCATCCTTCAATGGATGTACCAAGAGAATAGCCATAGGATGGGTGAAGAAGTTGTACAATTACCTCCAACTTAACCTTGATTGAGGCATAAGAAATTAAGTATTCTACCATACACTTGGAAGGAGAATCTCATGAGTGGTGGTAACATGGGCTGGTGATACTGGGGCACACCAACATCACTTCATATGTAGGCTTCACTTAAATTTTGATGGATAGGTTTGAAAAGAAGGACCCTTAGAAACACTTCAAGGAGTTGGCACAGTTGAGACATACAGGTACACCAGATGCATACATCACATATTTTCATAGGATGGCACTCATAGTGACAGATATTTCACATCCACGGTTGGTGATATTGTTCACAGAGGGTCTAGATAAGCCCCTAAGAGGATGGGTGAACACCTTTAGACCAACCACACTCCAAAATGACATCATGAAGAATCAGGATATGGCAGACACATCCCTCAAAAAGACATTGGAAAAAACAATTATCCCATAGAAGGGTTGTTGGAAGGTTTACAGTTGGGAGAAATCTTGTCATTGATGGCAAGAACAACGATGGAAAGAACAATGATGGCAAAGATCAGCGATGGAAAGAACAGTGAAATCGCGAAGTGATGAAATCACAACGTGGATGAAATCGCAAAGCGGCGAAATCACGAAGTGGTGAACTCACGATAAGATTTGGACCGTCAGATCACCAAGGGTTCTGGATTGTTGATCTAAGATCCATCTTGGAGCTTCACGTATCAGGACTCGGAGTGACGAGAACCTCCATCACAGGAATCACGAGATGTGAACTCACGAAAAGATCCCGACGGTCAATACACCAAAAGACGTGGACCGTTGATCTACGACTCCATTTCGGAGTTTCACAACTCATGACTTGGAAAGGAAAGAAACATAACCATTGAACTCGCGATATGCAAAATCATAATTTAATCACAGCCGTCAGATCAAGGTGTGATCTGAATCGTTGATCCGGCTCCATCCTAGAGCTTCACCTATCGCAACTTGGAGAGACAAGAAACATAATCACCGAACTCGTGAGAGGCAAAATCGCGATATGATCTTAGCCATTGAATTAAGATCAGATCTGGACCATCGATTCATAAGACAAGTCACTGAATTGGTGTCAACGGAGCCTAGTGTGGAAACTCGCGAGATGCGAGATCGCAATAAGATCTGGACCGTCGGATCTATGGAGATTTCAACCGTCGATCAAATTGCGAAATAAAAAGTGCCTTTTGGCACAGCCTATGGTCACCGTCGGTGGTCACGAGAAGGGAAGGAGTCAGCTCATCTTAGCTCCTTTTCGACGTTTCGGGGATTGTGACTTGGAGAGTTGAGATGCCTCATCTCTAGATTCACAAAATGCGAAATCGCGAAAGCTCTTTATTCATAAGCGCTTAGTCATAGCCATGGTCATATAAAGGAAGGAGCCAGCGCAAAAAATATTTGTTTCATAGTTTCGGAACTCATGACATGGAGACTCAATATGTCTCATCGCAGAATCTCCGAATTGCGAAATAGAGAAATGGGTAAATAACACAAGAACCCATTAGAGTTAATTCAATGATGCAGGTGAATCTGAGCATAATTGGAGGGCTACTGTTGCACGTCACAGTGTAACTTCCAGAAACCACTGATGGTTTCTGCTAGAGGACTCGAAGACACTTTGGGGTGATTGACAGAGAAGATGAAGAGTCTATGGGAATCTTCAAGAGGGATGAAGATGCTCGTGGAGGCGATTGACAGCTGGATGAGCATTGAATCTTGTAACTAGAACAGAGAAGGTGAGCTCGATTGTGACAGAGAAGACGAAGAGTCTCAACTGCCAAAGAAGTTGAGGATTCTCATCATAACATACAGTGATGTTGAATGACTGGAAAAAGGGCCAGAGAAGCTGAAGAGTCACGATGATGATTAGACAGAGCACTCAAGTTGTGGAAGATATTGGCACGGTGTGAGTATGCAGAGGTATTGTGTGCATTGCATGCACAAGGTGCACAAAATCTATAAATGCACAGTACAGAGAAGAGATGTGGTTGTTGTTGTTGTTGGGATTGTTGTGGATGTTGATGAAGGTGATTCATGCATGAAGAAGGATCAGAGTGCAGCAGCTGAAAAGAACATAAGAAGAACTGTGCAACGAATGGACATGGCACACAGAGCATAAAAGCAGAAGAACAGAATGGGCAGAAAATGCATGTTGGAAGACAGTGAGGAAGTCTGAGTAGCAAAATCTTGTAGAACAATGATGAGAATGGTAAGCTATTATTGAACACTATATCATTGTAATAGGTTTTAGTATTTCATATTCATAATCCAGGGAAGTTGGGAGGTGCTAGGGAGGACTGGTGTCCTCAGAGGTTCAAGTGGTGGCTTGAACACAGGGAGTTGGTGCTTCCTTCTAGTTGGTGCTAGAGAAACCAGGGAGTTGGTGCTTCCTTCTACTTGGAGCTAGAGAAACCAGGGATTTGGTGCTTCCTTCTAGTGGGTGCTAGAGAAAAATAGAGAGTTGGTGCTCTCATCAAGTTGCAGCTTCCAAAACAGAGGTTGTAGCCTCACAATGAGTTGGTTCTCAAATGTATGATAATGTAAAGAATGTAAATAATACTTATCATATAAAGAAGAAGAGGTTTTTACCCTATATGGGTTTCCTTGGGAAATTTATGTCTCTATGTTTCTCATATATGTGACTGATGCTGAATGTGCCATTGTTCATTTCCCTGCATTATTATGATCATCATTGTGTGCCTTGTAAATATTTTAAAAGAAGCATAATTGTTTAAGCACGGGGACAACTGATTCACCCCCCTTCTCAGTTGTCCAACAAGGGTCAGGTGTCAAACCCCCCTCAAAAGACATGGACAGGTAAGGACAGGTTAGATGAAGAAACTTAGAGAGAACTAAGGATAAATAGTCTTTTCTATAGTTGCAAGGAGTTGTGTGAATTGGGTCATCAATGTATGGGAAAAGGTAAAATCCATTATATTCAGGCAGTTTTTGATGAGGAGGATGACAGTGATGATGAGGGAATTGGACAGGATAGCGGTGAGCCATCACACCTCAATGCTACAGAGAAGGTGCCATTACATGATAGAACCAAGGGAGTGACCATTGCCACACTTTCAACAGTCCCTAAATATTACACCTTCACAGTCAGAGGAATTGTGCAGGGGTATAGGGTTACAAAATTGATTGATGGTGGGGCCACCCACAACTTTATTGATGTTTCATTTGTCACCAAGAGAAAAATACCCGTGGAAGACTTCGAAGGATTCAATGTGGAAGTAGCATATGGGTACAACATGGTATGTACTCATAGGATCATGGAATTGGAGTAAAATTGGGAAAATATATGTTGACCAATGACTTTTATGTTGTAAATTTAGCATATACTCATGTGGTTCTAGGACTAGTTCAATGGTTGTACTCATTGGGAGATATCTGCAAGAATTATTAGGACATGAGGATGGAGTTCAAGGACAAGGGTTGAAAACAAGTCATCCTAAGAGGTATGCCAATAGGTGCCTCCATGATCATGTCCAACCAACATGTATGGAGACCCTTTTTAGACATAGGGACATGGCTTATGCAGTATAATGTTTTATTATCATGGATAATCCATCACAGGATATGCAACATTACCATTAAGATATATAGGCATTGATTGGAAATAATGAGAGAGTGTTTTGAACCTTTTCCAATATGGAGACCACCTGACAAAGGATTTGAGCATGTCATTGATTTAGAAGAGGGGTCGAATCCTATGATCACCACACCCTACAGTAATCTAAAGAGGTTCAAGGAAAAAATAGGGAAGGCCATAAATGAGTTGTTGGAGAAGGGACATATCAGGCCTAATTCTAGACTTGTTTCCAGTTCATTTATACTACTGAAGAAGAAGGATGGAACTATGAGGATTCACATAGACTATAGGGCACTAAACAAGAAGACAATTAAAAACTGATACCTAATACCTAGGATTGATGAGATGATAGATGAGATAAATGAGGAAATGTACTTCTCAAAGGTTGATCTATGATCAGGATACCACCAGATTCAAGTCAAATAAGAGGATATCCATAAAACAAATTTCATATGTCACTATGGGAACTATGAATTTCTATTCATTCTCGTCATATTGAATAACACACCAACTACCTTTCAGTCGTGCATGAACCATATCTTCAACAAATAGCTGAGGAAATTCTTCTCGTTTTTCTTTGACAATATTCTAATCTATAGTAGGATGTGGGAGGAACATCCGAAACTTGTCGAAGACATCCTCACCATTATGGAGGAGAAATCACTTTTTTCCAAGGAAGAAAAGTGCAAGTTTGGGTTGACAGAGATCCTCTATATAGGGCACGTGATTAGTGTTGAGGGAGTAAAGGTGCGTCAGGAGAATATCCAGACAAGATTGTATTGTCCCACTCCCATATCACTCACATATATGCAATGATTATTTGAGATATGCATCTATTATAGGTTCTTTTTGAATAGATTTTCACAATTGGTTTCACCATTAACATACCTCACCAAGAAATGGGCGTTCTGATGGTCCGAGGTTGCACGGGTAAAATTCGAAACAATGAATAGGTTGATGATCACTTTCCCAATATTATCACTCCCATATTTCATGCAACCTTTTTTCCTAGAGTGTGATGCATATGATAAGGGGATAGGAGAAATATTGATGCATAACCAACACCCGATATATTTCAAGAGAAGAAAGATAAGAGAGTCAGAGAAGATCTATCTGATCTATGATAATGAGATGTTGGTAATCATGCATGCATTGGCCAAGTTCATATAGTTCCTAGTAGGAGAGTTCTTCATGGTTAGGACTGACTACAACATCTTGAGATATTTCTTGGAGTATCAAGATCTGAATGAGAGGAAACATAAATGGATGAGTAAGGTTTAGGCGTATGATTTTGACATTGAGTATGTAAAGGGGAATAAGTACATATTTTTTTATGCCTTATCCAAGAGACCTTCATATTTCTCCATGACAGATATCTCAACAGAATGGAAGTCCATTCTTTTGGTGGAATACTCCAATAATACCTTCTCTTGTGAGTTGATGGGGGGAATTATTTAGGATGAAAGTTATAGGGTAGTGTATGGCATAATCTACTACAAAGATGGGATCTATCTTATCCTTGAGTCGAAACTCAAGGATAAAATTTTGAGGGAAATACATGATGCACCATTAGGAGGGAACCAGGGGTATATGAAGACCTACAAGTAGTTGAGAGAGAGATTCTCCTGGAAGGTCCTCAAGCAAGATGTACTTCACCATGTGAGGGAGTGTAGGAATTGTCAGTAGATCAAGCTAGAATTTACACATCCTGTGGGACTGCTTTAGCCATTTTCGATTCCAGATCAGAAGTGGGATAACATTTCCATGGACTTCATTATATGGTTTCCAAAGGTACATGGAAGGAATTATATCTATGAGGTAGTGGACAGATTAACTAAATATTCACACTTCTTTGCTTTTCAGGTAGCATATTTGTTCTTCAGAGAGGTGTTCAGACTACATGGTATTCCAAGTAACATAGTCAGTGATTGGGATAGAAGGTTTCTCAACATGTTTTGGCAGGATTTGTTTACATTATATGGGATAGAGTTGACACTTGGTACTAGATACCACCTTGATACATATGGGAAGACCGATATAGTAAACAAATTGATTGATATGTATCTAAGGAACCATGTGTCAGGGAAACAATGGGCATGGATAAAGTGGTTTCTTCTCAGGGAACATTTTTACAATACCACTCATGACATGTCCATTAGGATGAGCCCATTCAAGGAATTGTATGGATATGATTCCCCATCCTTTTTGGATCTGGCATTTGGGGAGAGTAGAGATGACAAGGCCAAATAATGGTTGCAAGAAATCCAGGATATCTTGAGAGTCCTGAAGGAGAATTTGCAGGTCAATCAAAATCAATAGAAGGTGTATGCAGATAAGAAGAGGGTGGAATGCAACTTTGAGTTTGGGGAATTAGTATTTTTAGGGTTGTAGCCTTACAAAAAATCGTCGTTGAAGAAGAGTGATGCAAATAAGATGAAGCCTTGATTTTTGTAATGTACAAAAATAGAAATAATATGTTTTTGGTCCAAGTATTGCTTTTCCTAGTGTAAATGTTTTTAAATAATTTGTATTAGAGATGCTCAAAATTTATTACAAATAGTTTACATATGGCTCATAGATAGTTAAACATATCACATGCATATATTACATAGATAATTGAGAATACAACCATGTCATCTTATTATGGTTTGAGAACACAAATCACAACAATACAACGATCACTAATGATTGTAACAACAACTGCATAAAACCTCTTGAACACAACAAATATTCTAGTTTCAAGAAGCTATAATATCTTATAATAGAGAACAAATCAAGAAACTTGGTGATTATGCCAAAACCTCCTCAAGYCGGGATGTATACTATTCTGACTGTCAAACCTCATCGATGTTGTCTCAACCTAATCACTGTAGAAATATGACCACCCACACCCAATTTAGTTTTGTAATCTCAAACTGTAGAGGAATTGGAAGGATGAGTATGGGAAACATKTGGGGCCTAGAGGGACACCTTGTGTTCAACCCATGGGGGTGACTCCTTTCACTATTTCTTTGAAACCCTCCCGAAACCTATAGACTCTACGATCGAAATCCTATGGAAAATGACACAAATCCCCTACGTAAGTCGATAAACCGCCAAAAATATATCTAGGATGGATCCAAACTCCATAATGAACTCAAGTGATGATCTCAGACGGATCCTGCTCCTTGTCTAGCTAGGGTGGATATTACACCACTGAAACTAAATTGAAATGGAAATTTTTTCCAAACCCTCACGAAAACTTGGCTCAAAGATAAGATAAACAAGATATCAAATCATAATACCAAAGAGAATGGTTACCCCTCTATTTATCCTTCATTTAAGCCTTCTAGATATTTCCCCCTTTTTTTACCAAATCAAACCCTCACTTTATTTTCCCCCCAATTTCATTTAAATATAAATATTTGTTTTTATTTAATGTCACTTTAGGATTTGTTATTATTTTAACCTAGTGACACCAAATAAACCTCCTTGACTCCCTTGTTTTTTTTTATTATATCCTATGGGAGTCGTATAGGATATTAAGTCATCCTCCATCATGATCAATTAGGAGGGGAAATTGCATTCCCCGCTTCCTAATATTTCTTATCCTCAAGAAAATCTAGATC
Source organism: Picea sitchensis (assembly GCA_010110895.2). Taxonomy (NCBI): domain Eukaryota; kingdom Viridiplantae; phylum Streptophyta; class Pinopsida; order Pinales; family Pinaceae; genus Picea; species Picea sitchensis. The sequence goes on from SNQJ01S0072364.1 coordinate 114,711, forward strand.
AGAGTGTTGTAAGATCTTCTCTTCTTCCCAAGTAGCATCATCTATGGGTAATCCTATCCATATGACCAATTACTCTCAAATGAATTTACTTTTCAACCTCNTCCCCGCTTCCTAATATTTCTTATCCTCAAGAAAATCTAGATCAGAGTGTTGTAAGATCTTCTCTTCTTCCCAAGTAGCATCATCTATGGGTAATCCTATCCATATGACCAATTACTCTCAAATGAATTTACTTTTCAACCTCTGCTCCCTAACATAAACAATCCTATTGGGATCTAAGACCAACTACCCTTCCTCATCTAGTGGAGGAATATCTATCGAAGTGATAACTTGTTGTCCCAATTCCTTCTTGAGGCAGGATACATGGAAGGTGTTGTGGATCCTACTACCCTTTGGCATATCCAACTCATAGGCTACCTCCCCAACTCTCCTAATTACTTTGTAGGGTCCATAAAAATGAGGCTTCAGCTTCTCTGCACTATTGTTCTTCAATGACGACTGTCTGTAAGGTTTCAATGTGATAAATACTAGGTCCCCAAACTCAAAGTTGCATTCCATGCTATGCCTATATGCATACATTTTCTACTGATTCTGAGTGTCTTGCAAATTCTCCTTCAGGACTCTCAATATGTCCTAGCTTTCCTGGAACCAATATTTGGTAGTGGGATATCTATTCTCCCCAAAATCTAGATCAAAAAAGGATGGGACATCATAGCCATACAATTCCCTAAATGGTCTCATCCCGATGGAAATGTGATGAGTGGTATTGTAATAATGTTCCCATAAATGCAACCAATTTCTCCATGCTTGTTGCTACCCTAACACATAGTTCCTCATGTACCCCTCAATCTATTTGTTTACTATCTTAGCCTTCCTATATGTTTGAGGGTGGTAGCTAGTACTAGGTGTCAACTATGTCCCAGATAACCTAAAAATATCATGCCAGAATGTGCTGAGAACCTTGATATCATGGTCACTGACTATGTCCCTTAGAAGACCATGTAGTCTAAAAACCTCTTTGAAGAACATATCTACTACCTGAGATGAACTGTACTTGGATAGAATGGTAAAGAAGTGCACATATTTAGTTAATTTTTCCACTACTACATAGATACATTTTCTTTCCCATACCTATGGAAACCATGTAATGAAGTCCATGGAAATTTTATCCCATTTCTGCTCCAAAAGTTTTAGTGATTGAAGCAGTCCCACAAGGTTTGTAAAATATGACTTGCTATGTTGGTAATTCATGCACTCTCTCACATGACAAAGTAAATCCTCCTTGATACCCTTCCAACATAATATCTCCCTTACCTACCTATAGGTCTTTAGATACCCCTGATGCCCCACCATTGGTGCGTCATGTACTTCCCTCAAAATCTTATCCTTGAGCTTGGACTTAGGGAAAACATATATCATGTATTTTTAGTAGATGATGCCATCCACTACCCTGTACCTCTTATCCTAAATACTTCCCTCCTTCAGCTTGTAGGCGAAGGTATTATTGGAGTATTCCACATAAATAATGGACTTTTGTTCTGTTAAGATATTTATCATGGAGAAGGATACAAATCTCTTGGATAAGGCATCAGAAACTATGTTCTTCTTCCCCTTTACATACTCAATGTAAAAATAACATGCATGCACCTTACTCACCCTTTTATACCACCTTTTGTTTAGATTTCGTTGATCCAAGAAATATCTCAAGATGTTGTGGTCAATCCTAACCACAAAGCATCCTCCTACCATGTATTGTCTAAACTTAGCCAATGCATGCATGATGGCCAACATCTCCTTATCATAGATTGGATAGATCTTATTTTTCTCTCTTACATTTCTTCTCTTTAAATTTATCTAGTGTCGATTCTACATCAATAGTGATCCTATCAAGGACAAAAGGCTATGTGAAATATGGGAGTGCTAATATTGGAAAAGTGGTCATCACCCTCTTCATTATTTATAATGCTACTTGTGCATCCTCAAACCATCAGAAAACCCCCTTCTTAGTTAGGTCTTTCAATGGAGAAACCAATTGTGAAAATACTTTCACAAAACGCCTATAATAGTTGCATACCCCAAAGGATCCTTACAGATATGTGAGTGATCTAGGGGTGGGCCAATCTAATATTTTTTTGATCTTCTCCTGATGAAACTTTACTCCCCCAACACCAATTATGTGCCCCATATAGAGGATATTTGTTAACCCAAACTCATACTTTTCCTCCTTGGAAAAAATATTCTACTCCTCTATAATGGTGAGAATATCATCCACATGCTTCAAAGTCTCCTCCCACGTCCTACTATAGATCAGAAGATCATCAAAGAACACTAGTAAGAATTTCCTCAATTTTTTGTTGAACATATGGTTCATGTATGACTAAAAGGTATCTAGTGTGTTAGTCAAACCAAAGGGCATGAATAGAAAATCATAGTTCCCATATTGATACCTGGATGTTTTTTTATGGATATCCTCCTCTCTAAACCAAATCTGGTGGTATCTTGATCGCAGATCAACCTAAAAGAATTACATTGGCCCATGCAGTTTGTCTATCAACTCATTGATAATGGGTATTGGGAATTAGTTTTTGACGGTATTCTTGTTTAGTTCCCTCTATTCTATGCTTATCCTCGTAGTGAAATCATTCTTCTTCACCAATAAAACTAAAGAAGCAAAGGGACTAGAAATAGGCTTGATATGTCCCATCTCTAGCAACTCCTTTATGCCCTCTATTTTTTCCATGAACCTCTTCGGCTACTTATAGGGTGTGGTGATCATGGGATTCGATCCCTATTCAAGCTCAATGACATGCTCAAATCCTCTATCATGTGGTCTCCCTGGTGGCAATAGTTCAAAAAATATTTCATGATTTCCAAGCAATGCTTGGATATATGCATGGTAATGGTGGCAATCCTATGATGGTTTCTCCATGGTGATCAAGAATTTTGCCGCACAATCCATGTCCCTGTGCTTAAAAAGGGCCTCCATGCATTGGTTAGAAATGATCCTAGGATAAATTGTCAACATACCTCTTAGGATGACTCGTTATCCTCCCTTGTCATATAACTCCATCCTCATGTCCCGATAATTCATGCAGATATCTCCCAATGAGTACAACCACTAAACTCTTAAAACCACATGAGTGTCTACTATATCTATGATATAAAAGTCATTGATCAATGTATAGTTTCCCAATGTTACATCCAATCCCCTAATCCTTTGAGTAGACACCATGTTGTACCCATATGCTACTACCACATTGAATCCCTCAAATTCCTCTACATGGATTTATCTCCTAGTGACAAGAATAACATCGATGAAGTTGTGGGTGTCCCCACCATCAATCAATGTTGTAACCCTATGCCCCTACATAATGCCGCTAACCCAGAAGGTGTAATATTTAGGGATTCCTGAAAGTGTAGCAACAATCACTCCTTTTGCACTATCTTACAATGGCTCATACTCTATAGCATCGAGGTGTGATGTCTCACCAATGTCCCATCCAATGCATTCATGATCACTTTCGTCCTCCTCATCGAAAAATAACTCAATATAATGGACTTTACCCTTGCCCATACACTGATGACCTGGTTCCCATGGCTCCTTGAAATTGTATCAAGGATTCTTCCTCCTTACTTCTCTCCAAGTTTCCTCATCCAACATGTCCTTCTTTGTCCATGTCTTATGGGCAGGTTTTGACACCTGATCCTTTTGTGGGATAATTGTTTTTCCAATGTCTTCTTGGGGGTTGTCTTTTCCATATCCTAATTCTTCATGATGGCATCCTGCAATGTGGGTGGCCTAAAAGCCTTAACCCAAACTCTCAAGGGTTCATCTAGACCCTTTGTGAATAGTATCACCATCCTCTTCTCATAAATATTGGTCACAATTTATGCCATCCTCTGCAATTATATTAGGTATGCCTCTAGTGTACTTGTCTTGTTTAATTGAAAAACTCCCTAAATTGGACCTCAAGATCCTTGCTATCAAATCTTTCCACMAATATCTATGTGAAATCATCATATGATGTGATGTTGGACTGCCACATTGTTACTCACCCATGGTACCACCACTCATGATCTTCCCCATCCAAGTGTCTGGTGGAAAACTTGATTTCCTCTGCCTCTATCACCGGGTTAAGATGGAAATAAGTATCCAAGTTGTGCACCCATGTTGTAGTTGTGTTCTTGGAAGATCCTTCAAAGGACGGGACTTGCATATTTCCTGTCTTGACCATAAGATTATAATTATGCCGGTACAATGGTCCCCTTGGTTTGTTCCTCATCCTAAGGTTGTAGTAGTTGTTGTAAGACATTTCTTCCTGGATCTCCTCCATTAGTGAGTGATACTCTCTATGGTAGTTAGATATCTAATCAACCCTATCTGGCTATACCTACACTTCTATAGGTTGTTCCACAAAGAATGGGGGTACCAATGATCTGGGTGTCCTCCTACTTCCTATCTATAGGGAAATTTGTGTCGAAATTTGGGTATTTCTACCCTCTGCATGAGCTCTTCCCTGAATGGATTTTGGTCCCATTTTCCCTTTCTATCCTACCAGCTATATGATTATCAAAAGGGCCTATTATTGGGTTCTAATCATCTCATATTGTCTCTGAGTTATTTGTACCTAGTTTTTGTTGGCCTCCTCCTAGCCCTTGTTCAGTTGATTTAGTATTTTGATCATTGGGTATCTTGTGATATTTGAGTTTTCATCCATGTTCCCTTCTGGTTATGACTCTATTTGGTTTGCATCTACTTCTCTTTCTGGTGAATTTTGAAGAATTCCTCTATGCCCTTTCCTCGTAGGCATCAATACAATCAAAATATGGCAGAATCACTAGCTTTTATACCATTGCAATGTACCCAACTATAAATAATATGTTTGTGGTTCAAGTGTTTCTTTTCTTATTGTAATTTTTTTCAAAAAATTTGCATTAGAGTTGCTTGAAATTTATTACAAACGGTTTGCATATGGATCATAAATAGTTAAACATATCACATGCATATATTACACAAAAAATAGAGAATAAAACCATGACATATCATTATTGTTTGAGAACACAAATCACAACAATACAAAGATCACTAATGGTTGTAACAACGGTTTCATAAACCATCATGAACACAACAAATCTATTGGTTGCAAGAAACTACAATATCTACTAACAAAGAACAAATTAAAAAACCTGGTGATGATGTTGTTAGCACTCTGTAAATTTTGTCCGGCTGAATAGAAAAATGACAGAGGTAATTGTTTCAAACTACTTTAGAGATAGGCACTAGCCTGCTCAACTTAGAGAGGGCTCTCCCGTGTCACTTGATATATCTATGGCAATCAGTGGCTAGATTTGGTTTGTTTTGGGGGGTATTATAAAGTTCTTGAAGAAGTGGGGGTGACATTTGGGCTATGGAGTCAGAAATGAATAATGCAGTGGTGGGTCATTAGAACTATCTAGAGGAGAAAGGCTAAGTGAGGCAATGAGTCTGAGTTTTCAAATTGAAATTTGCATGGCAAAAGAAGAAAAAGGAAAACACATAACTTCTTCAGAGAATATTAAAATGAATTCTGAAATAGTTGAGAAGAGAATCACATGAATTTAAATTGCTAAGTCTAGAACATCATGAGAGGAATTCCAGACTTTTAACTCTCCAATTTAAAAAAAGAAATTGAAAATGGAATTTTAAATACACAGGAAACACACACTATGAAAGAGGACAGAACTCATATCACAGCCAATTAGAATATTTTCATAAACAATTGAAAAATTTCTTCTGCATAATATATTCAATTTAACTCCATGATTTTACAAAGTCTACCTATAACGAGGTCAGGCCCCCTCCTCTTTGTTCTATCCTAGGGATAATATATATAGAAAATTTACATGCAAAATTCACAACGAATCAACTTCCCCACACTCTAAAGATAGAGATCGATTACACAAAAGAGTAATGCATCACAACTATTCTTCTAATTTACAAGGAGTGTTATAAACAGGTATGACATATATGAGGATTTTTCATTGAATGCCATATGTCCAAAATTTTCTGAAACGTTCTCATTTCAACCTGAGAACTTATTCCATCTTGGAGATTTCTTCTTTCAGGGTGTTCAACCAGAGTGGTTGATTTTCCCCAACTCTTTTGGCCACCTCAGCTCTGACTCCTATCTTTTGTTGCTTGTTCTGCTTTCCCATTTCTACTTGTGTGTATCACTTCTCCATGTATCTGTTGATGACTAAATCCCTCATGATACGATTTAGTCTGACCTCTGATTTTGGTTCTGTCGTAGGGTCAGTATGGAATTTGGTTTCTAGCACCCATGCGATAGACTTATCTTTCTGACTCATTGATGGATTTTCCATGTTAGTCAAAAATTTTGTTTCACTGGATGTTGTTTGATTGGCCTGGTCCATGTTTCCCAGTTTTGTAGAAAACATGATTTTCATCTTCCTGGTCTCGTTAATTACTTCATTCTGAATGAAATGTCGATTTCTCAAACGGGATAAATTTATCTATAATTTTGAGGATAATTGTCATTGAGTGTTTCATAATAGACTGTGACGACAATACTTGTCCGAATTACAGCCTATCACACTCGGTTGTCAGCTTCAAAATGATTTACCTCAGGATTGTCCTTCTGGTGGTGCTTACCCAATGCTACACGACATAAAGTACTTGAGCAACGATATTGATGTGACCGAATAAGTCGTTAACTCTCCCCTTTTCGTACACAATCTTTGGGAATGACACATATCGAATGATTTTGCGACACGTGACATCGGGGGTTGGAGAAAGTGGTTTTAGGTAGACCGATTTTCATCCTGATGTGTTTATGAGGGTGTCACACATCCATGAATGAAACCACAATAGTTTTCCCCGACCTGCCTTCGCATAATTAAACTTCATGCTATTTCACCGCCCGATATGGGTCTCGACCATTGATCTACACCGCCTCGAAATATATGATCTTCCTGGTATTTCCTTTCACGAATCTGCTATACTTGTCCATATGCCACCATATGTGACCTGGTCCTCCAAATCGTGCCATATTTCTACACTGTTTTAGTCCTCCACTAAATTTGAAACTTGTATTTCATGTATAATTGTTATGGTGATAACATAGGCTCCTATTGGGGATGTTATCCTCCCTGTGAGGTAACAAAGAAATGTAGACCCAGTGCTTTATTCATTGGGCTACTTTCAAAACCCGTGTGTGTATTCTGTTATGTCTTGGAGACTGAGCGTTAAATTTAAAAACTGAACATTTGCACACTACTCTCAACTGGATGTTGAACAAAAATACTGCATACTACTCGAAATTAGAAAAGGAATGCTTGACCAACAAGATTATTATCACACTCCTACGTATCCTAACTGCTGAAGTGAACTGAAAAATCAAGTGAAATCATAACGCCAATGCAGCCATGACAACATTTTTTCCTCTGTTTTCTCTCTTTTCACTTGCCTGTACTGAAGCTCTTTTGATAATTCATTCAAAATTCCATTCATAAATTCAAATCTCAAAAAATCAAGGACACTTGGTGATCCGGATTATTTTTGGCACGAAATGAGAGCGGAGATATAATAAATAAATGCACAGAGATATCACGAATATCCAATAATATAACATAAATGTATCATAGATGCAACCATAAACACATATATATAGTAATACACTATTTCTATTAATGAAATAAATGTACAAAGACTATAAAAATACAGAGTAAAAGATTGGCTAGAATGGTGGCAACTTATCTCTGAGAAGAGATGTGATAGCTACTCGCATTCACAAGAAGATGATTACAATGAGACTTTGAAGGCCTTTTTACAATAAGCAGTAATTCCAAAAACCCTAGACATCCAAAAAACCTAACCCTAGGAGATGAAGCACCAAAAGTCATGTGGGCCCCGTTTGGGTAAGTTAGTACATCAAATTCCCAGGGTCATAACTTTTGCATACGATCTCTGTTTTAGGCGTATGATAGCCCATTAGAAAGGTATCATCGAGGAGATTGATGAACTTCGATAGTGCAACCCTTTTTGCCCAAAAAAACATCATTTAGGGCCTCAAAATGGCGACGGAAGTCAAAACCTGCTAAAAGTATTAAATTACCAAAATTGCCAGAAAACTATTTTGATCTAGTTGAAAAAGGTGGGTGGCCACTGATATCCACCTAGATCAATCCTCCCTCCTTAGGAAGCAATGGTCTCCATTGATTTGAGTGCTCGGGGGAGAGGAAAAAGGGTTTGTTGAATCTGCATCTTGGTGAGTTGCTTGCCTTGCTGGAGATGTCGCACTGCTCAGTTTGTGGAAGTCTATCATGAACCTGTTGAGGTTGAGGTTATTCAACAAGTTGAGCTACATGAGAGGACAGTGTGCAAAAGGAATCTTTGTGCTTTGCGGAAACCTTGTCGACCTACTTCTATTGGATAGAAGGTTCTTTGGGCAAGTCTCTAGTGGTTGTAGTGTCCTTTTGTTCCCCTTTTGAATAGATTATGAAGAAGTTGAATTTTGCAGTATGAGATACTAACTTGCGACATTGTTTAGGTGGGACAATAGTCAGAACTACCTCGAGTATTCTGTAGATATGACCCCCTAGAGAAACAATGGCATTGCGGGGTCGAGACTCATAAACAACATGGCATCTCCACATATATGGTTGGCCCAAGAGAACATCACAGACATCCAGTGGGGAAACATCACATAATACCTCATACTTGAAGGGTTGGATGCCATATGACAATCAACACTGTTGGCTGACACAGAGATCTCGTCATTGGCAAAGCCACCCAATGTTGTATGGATGTGGGTGTGGTGTTGTCTACAATCCCAAATGTTTGATGACCTCTGCTGAGATGAGGTTCTTCTAGCTTCCGCTATCAACAATAAAATCCAATGGGGTCCCCTTCAACCACATCTGTGAATGAAAAAGGTTCTCCCCCTCTTCAGGATCTGTTGGTTCTTTGTGTTGAATTGCTGCAGTGGGGCCTGTGTCGATGATCTGTCTTTTACTAGCATTTTCAGAATCAGACTCAAAATCAGGGTTCGGCTCCTTTTCTTTGATCTCGGCCACCAATGATTTTTATGAGAGACATTCATCGGTGATGTGCCAGGGGCTTTTGTGGAAATCACACCATTTTCTGGTGTCCTTCTTTGTCTTCCCATGATAGTTCTTTTCTTGTGGCTTGGAATGGTTTTTAGGAGACTATTTGTTAGGGCCATCTTTGTCATACTTTGGTTTTTGTGGATTTGCAGACCCGAAATATTGTTTGTTCTGGTGCTTAAATTTTTTCTCAATTTTAACAGCATATCAGTAAGCAACACCGAGTGATGAGATGTCCAGAAAATCCATTTCAATTTGGATGTATCTGTGTAGAGCCCCACGATATTTTAGAACAAATTATCGTTTGGAGTCTTTGATACCTAGCTTGGTGCACATGGTATGGAAGGTATTGGTGAACTCTAGAACTGCTTGGCCCCTCTCTTGTCGTAGTGTGGTCCATCTCATGTACTAGTCCTCATAGTTGCCAACATGGTAATACTGTTCCTTTACCGCATCCACAAAAAAATCTCAAGTGGGCTCGGCCCCACATATTCCAGACTCCTCTATGGAAATTTTCTCCTAGTAAGTTTCCCAACAATGTTTGACATGGGGGAGAGCCTTAGGGAGCACAAATATGATATTTTCTCTATTGGAAAAATTGTGAATAGAGAAATAACCTTCTAACATATTTAACCACTTATTTAGGGCATCTGCATCTATCTGACCTTCAAATATAGGAATATCAAAATTGACCTGTACCCTAAAAGACAAGGTGCCTCGAAAGTGGTCACTTGATGAATATCTGCCTAATGCTATTGGCAGGCGTTGAAGGATGTGGGAAAAAATCTCCATCATTTCGTCCCTCTGTTGTGTGAGAGATTGCTCAAGCAACAGATTTATAGGATCGTCTACTCCGTCGTTTTTATTTTCTTCCACCATGGAGGGTTTCTTGGGCATGAGAGAGCGATTATCTTCAAGAGAGACAAGATTGAGACCCAACTTTCTATACTCAGACCTGGTTGGGGACATGCATTGAAAAAAATGATCAAGAGCATCCTGCTTTGATACCAATGATCCAGATTATTTCCGACACAAAATGAGAGTAGAGATATAATAAAGAAATGCACAGAGATATTGTGGATATCCAATAATAAAACAGAAATGTATCAAATATGCAACCATAACCACATAGATATAGTAATACATGAATTATATTAATGAAATAAATGTACAGACACTGTAAAAATACAGAGTGAAAGACTCGCTAGAATGGTGGCAGCTTATCTCTTAGAAGAGATGTGGCGGCTACTTGCATTCACAAGAACATGATTACAATGAGGATCTGAAGGCCTTTTTACAATAAGAAGGAATTTCAAAAACCCTAGGCATCCAAAAAACCTAACCCTAGGAGATGAAGCACCAAAAGTCATGTGGGCCCCGTTTGGGTAAGTTAGTACATCAACTTCCCGTAGTTGTAACTTTTGCATACAATCTTCGTTTTAGGTGTATGATAGCCCATTAGAAAGGTATCGTTGAGGAGATTCATTGTAGGTGAAATACCAAAGGAAGTTGTATATTTCAAGCATGCTTTCCCAGAAAAAATCGTTTAGGGCCTCAAAATGGCCATGGAAGTTAAAACCTGCTAAAAATAGTAAATTACCAAAATTGCCAGAAAACTATTTTGAGCCAGTTGAAAAAGGTGGGTGGCCACCAATATTCACCTAGATCAATCCTCCCTCCTTAGGAAGCAATGGTATCCATTGTGTTGAGTGACCGTGGGAGAGAAAAAAGTTTTTTTTGAATCTGCATCTTGGTGAGCTGCTTGCCTTGCTGGAGATGTCGCGTTGTTCAATTTGTGGAAGTCTGTTATGAACCTGTTGAGACTGAGGTTGTTCATCAAGTCGAGCTACACGAGAGGATGGTGTGTAAGAGGAATATTTGCGCTTTTATGCAACCTTTTCAACCTTCTTTTGTTGGATAGAAGGTGCTTGGGGCGAGGCTTTAGTGGTTGTAGTGTCCTTTTGTTCCCCTTTTGAACAGATTGTGAAGAAGGTGAATTTTGCAGTATGAGGTACTACCATGTGGCACTGTTTAGGTGGGACAATAGTCGGAACTACCTCTGGTATTCTATAGAGATGACCCCCTATAGAAACAATGACACTGCGGGGTTGAGACTCATAAACAACATTGCATCTCCACATATATGGTTGGCCCAAGAGAAAATCACAGACATCCAGTGGGGCAACATCACATAATACCTCATCCTTGAAGGGATAGATGTCGTATGACAATCAAAACTATTGGTTGACACAAAGATCTTGTCCTTGGAAAAGCCACCCGATGTTGTATGATTGCGGGTGTGGTGTTGTCGACAATCCCAACTGTTTGATGACCTCTGCTGAGATGAGGTTCTTCTGGCTTCCACTATCAACAATAAAATGCAGCGGGGTTCCCTTCACCCACTTCTGTGAATGAAAAAGGTGCTCCCCCTCTTCAGGATCTGTTGGTTCTTCTGGT
>SNQJ01S0072365.1:80883-91003 GCA_010110895.2 Picea sitchensis
GCTCTTGAGGTTTGTGTCGTGATCCTGCGTGGATCATGGAAAGGGAGTCTAGTCTTGCCCAGGCTAGCATCTTAGCTTCTCTAGTTCATGTGGGATGACTAGGAGTGAAGCTATGGTAGTAGTCCTCCCCAATGGATGGGTGAAATAGATGACTACAAGAGAAGGGAGAACATAAAAAAGAATGGCAAAACTCATAGGACATCTTCTGTGTGAAGATAACAAAGAAGTATCTTCTACGTGAAGACGAAAGAAAGAAAGTGTATCTTCTCCTCGAAGATAAAGAGAACAAAACTTCGATGATTTATAGATATGCCAGCTAATGATCATGATGTCAGATGACCAAATGGATGCCTCCAGTTATCCAGTTAATGATGATTACCCAGTTGATGATGTTGCCCAGTTGATGATGTTCTCCAGTGGATGCTGCTACCTAGTTGATGTCGGCATCCAGTGACCTGTCAAAAGATAAAGAATATCCTTCTTGTTAAGAGGGAGTGTTAAAATATTGTGTAACTGCAAAGAATATTATTATCCCCTTTTGTTGATAAAGATAAAATATATTTATTATTGATTAGATCAATCCCCTTTCGTGGATTGATCATGTCGAGTAGTGTAAATGACCAAATCCCCTTTTGCGGATTGGTCAAACCCTAATTGTAATAGGCAAAATAAGAAGTCGGCCCCAGAATATATTAAAGGTGGTTATAACCACCCAGAAGAAGAAGTCGGCCTTGCCAGTGAAGAGACACTTCCACACGTGCCAAAATTGTATAAATAAGAGAGGCCAGCGCCTCATTTAGACACACTCAACTCACTCATCTAGTGCGCAAGTATTGAAGGAAGTTGTAGTCACCAGTTGCCGGAAGAAGGAAGAGAGAGAGAGGCACATCCTTGGGAGAGGAATTTCTGTGTTGTTTGGTTCATTATCTTGGCATTGTATTGGCTATCTATATTAATGAAGTTTTGTTGGGTTTTCTTCCCCTTGAGGGTTTCCCAGGATAAATGCTTGTGTACTCTTGTGATTGTGTTTCTCTCAATGATCTTGTCTATGCTATTGTTATCTAGTAAATAGAAAGGTAACTTAATAATAGATTAAACTTTAACAGAGTTTACTTAGAAGGCCACAATTGGAAATTATGAACTTGCATTTTTAAATACTAAAATTAAAATATATTTCCTTACATATTTAAGCTTAGGTAGATAAAGTTGCCCTAGACATTGAGCACCAACAATAGTGGCTTGATTATTGGGATGGAGTTCTATGCACATCCCTCTAGAACCTCCCCAACTAGATCCCTTACACCATCTGAACATTGCACCAAGGGTCTAGTGAGCACTAGCTTCAAAGACCAAGCACACAAAGAAGTAAAAACAAGGACACTAGAGTTGGGCATATGGTCACCATGACAATAACCCACCCTAATCCCTTCATGACATTGCTCAGTGTTTCGATGGCACCTTGACAAGTCCATGACTTGAGAGGATATCAATGATGGGAGACTCCCCCCACCGCACGCCTCCCCACGCACCCTCCCTCCCCATCAAAAGATGAACCTCTTAACACTACAAGGTGGCCCACAAAAATAAATATGACCCTCCATCTACAACTATTGCAACACTAATTGCATAAATTTTTATCGTTGGTGTTAATAGCCAAGTGAATGAAGAATAAGAACAACAATAGAATTGGCAACATGGCTAGTAACAATCGCGATAATAACCAACCCTAATCCCTTGTGACAATTTCCTCATTTTTTCATTGGTGATCACTGTCACAATGATAACTAACACTAATCCCCCATGGCAAGTTCACCGATATTTTATTGCTGATTTGATATGTGATGTCAATGATGGATGGGATCCCATTGATAGATTAATCTCTTAATTCCCAAAGGTGACCCATAAAGCCAAATGATGATAACCTTAAACCTTTTTTTCAACAATTCTAACAAGATGCTTAGATTAAGCTCTTAATTCTCCAAGGTGGCTGATAAAGACATATTGTGATAACCTGAAAAAATAACAGCAAGCAAGGGCATAAAGGTTTAGTGCTTTAGTTAATGATGATATGGCTCACTCACCCTTCAAGGCCTTAAATTGGAAACTTGACATTTTTATATGTAGTATTTTGTGGGCTTAAGGGCGATTTTAATATGATATTCGTAATATATAGGATTTTTATTCCCATTTATCACATTTATTGTAACTTTAGTGGCATGTGTTGTACTTATTTTGTAATTAATGGATCATTCAAAGCATAATTACAAACAAAAACAAGAAGTTGGAATTTATGATAATGCAACAATATGTAAATGACATCTACATCTATAAAGGTCAAAACACACCCAAAGGTATAAATACTCGTGGCCTCAATAAGTAGAATTACAAAAATGTATTGTTTCAAAGGATGGCAAAACGAAAGAACTCAACATATCTGTTGTATAAATTATCTATGCGAAGGGCTATAGAAATGGTTCCTCTTTGCCAATAATTATTCATTAATTATTGAGTCAAGTGTCATGTAATATGTGAAATACAGCAACCATCATTGTCTTCATCTTTCCAGTTTTCAAAGCTGAATTAACTCCCATATATAAGTAATAACATTACCATCAGTTAACGCCAACATTTACCTTGCATATTCTCTTTTTGCCCCAGTTTCAAGAGAGCCAAAGCAAGAATGATAATTCCAGCCTGTCCTATGATATCTATAGTTTAGTTTTAGAGCTGCAATATAACTGCCAATAATATTGAAAACATAGGTGAATTACCTGTTCCATAAATCGATTTCACTGCATATAGTCCCTCACAACTTTGGGGTATATCTGTGTATTGCTTCACTAATTGTCTAAAAGCAGTTATGAGAAATTGTTTCGACGGTTGATAGATATTGTCTCAACAGTGTTTTCATTTTACTTGAGTTCGTCTTCTGTCTCCGTTTTGCTTTGGACTCTGCATTTTCCACAAAAGTATGAAGACACTCGGATATGCATAATTAATCCATTTGCAGATTGAATTTTCAATTACTTTAAAGCCGCCAAAACTCAGAAAAGATTCCCTTGGTAATTTAAAAGAAACAAAATGAACAAAGCCATTTCAGAGAACAGATCTAGAACAGTTTTGATCAAAATGATAATTCATATACAAAGTAACTGTCAGCATCCAAACCAGGCTAAACAAAAGATACCAGCTAACATACCACAAGTATTGCCCAAATACATCCATTAAACATTTTCATTTACTTCAAAAGTTTAAGGCCACATTTCAGAGACCAATACATCTGAAAACTAGAATCTGAGCTCTCCCTAATGACAAATACAAAGGATAATACAACTACAAGAAGTGCAAAAATCTGTACTCGTACAGTATCTGGTTTTAATTTATGTTAAAGATGCACTGTAAATTCCTCTAGTAACAACAGTTACAAATTCAAGAGATTCATTATTCAGATTAGCTAAAAGAGAATATCAAATAGTATCACAGGCTTTTAAGCTGCGTAATAACAGATATTCTTGAAATAACAAGACAAAAAAAGAAATAGGATAGACGCCCGACAATTCTTTTTGGTTTACGAGAAGCCTAAATGCTACTGTACAGAGGACACTGTCAAAAAGCAGATCCAAATTATTGAAAGTGCCAAGCTTCAAAAGATGGACTATTCCAAATCTCAGATTTTACTTTGTTCCTCTACAGTAATTCAGAAACAAATAGTCACAGAATTGGATAAAATAATATACCACTTTGCTGAAGCAATAAACATAGGAAATTTGTTCTCAACCTCTAACAGCATAAATCTGACCCTTAACAACAAGTTAGAAACATGTCAACACTTTGAGCGGACAAAACCAGTAGTCTTTACAAGATTGCTCCCTATCTTGCTCCACTAGTTCTCTCCCCCTGCCATACTTCCAAATGAACCAATTCATGTATGAACCATGGCCACTCTTCAACTAAGTTTAAACATCAACTTTCTACCTACACATCACACGCAACCCAAGTAAATCATTGTTAATGATAGAAACCACTTTTAACGGTTTTTTTGTTTTTTACTTTGGTAAAATACTCACATTGACTTGATTAGTGTTTGCTCTGCGTATTGCTTGCCCCAACTCAGCCAAGAAGTCCACAACAGAGGGCTGTCAAGTGACACACCATACCACATGATTAAAGTCCAAAGTGAAACCTCCAGCACCAGAACAAATTTTGCAAACCATTTGTTGTTACCAAATGTAGTTCTTTATAGAATTTGGTCTCCCATATTGAGCAACAGAGAGCAAGAATATCCAACACCCTTTACCTGATAAGCAAGCTTTGAAGATCCCCAGACTGATCCTCCTCCAGAACTCGAGTAAACAACTGCCCTCTCTGGATTAAGAAGGAACATTTTTTGTAAGCTCAAATATTTTCTTTCAATTAGTTCCACTCCCCAAATGTTCTTTACCAGATTACAGAAAAAAGATAATGCTTCTTCCTTTGCATTTCATCACATTAGCTAAACATATATGGACCTAAATATCAAGGAACTAAAAGAATCCAAACATTTTAACCAGACTGTAGCTGAAAGCGATGCTGCTACATTTGCTTTTGTAATACCATATACATTTCATCTAAAGAGTTCTTGTTAAATCTTATGAGAGGTGAACTATTCATCATTCTACATGCTTTAATGGAAAGGACAATATAGACTTCAATAACTAATTTATTTAATATTACTTTCTTTTATAGCTGGGCTTTTGGTTATTATAAAACCAGTCTACCAACCCAAAAGATGGTAATCTATGTTGTAAGAGGACTCTGTTTTTATGAGTTATTTGACTTATTCAGTGCACCAGAATGCAAGGAGGCGTGCAGGGGGTTTAACTTCTGTCAAATGGGAAGGTAATATAAACTATTTGAGCACGGAGCTGCACGCAAGTACTTGATTTCCAAACACAATTGACATTTTATTATAGAATGTCGATTACTGGTCCACCGATGTCATTTTTGGTTTCAGTTATTGCACTGCTCTTCAGCTCTGTTCCTCAAGCTCATTATCGCTGCCATCTTTCTTGATTACACTGTTTTTGAATACTGTGACTTGGCTAATGTAAGGTTGGACTTTTATTCTCTTGACTCGATCATTCTTGTCTGGAGGGTGTCATACTCATTTAAACTGCACCCAAGGAAAATTAGTTTTTAGAATAAAAGTGTAATGTTCCCAAGCAAGTTCTGCTAGGAACTAGAGTTTGTTGCTTGCTGTTGCGTTATTGTTTTTTGCAGATTTTGTTACAGAAAGATGTGCTGGTGCTTTTTTGCAGAAATTTATAGCATAGAAGACACAACAACATGCATAGATCATAAGACAAGTAAGGAAACACAACATATGCTTCAGTAAAACTTCAGATCTGATCTTTATTTATATTAATATGAAGTTCTCCATAGATAGAACAGCAGATCTGGATCAGAAGAATAAGGAAGAGAAGCCTGGACTGAAGATACAATAATAATAGAGATATAAGAACTCCAATGACTGGATGAAGTTGGCACAAGATCAATTTATTTCCCTGGCAAAGAGAAACCTTCAGATCTGATGCAGAAYGCGCCCCCCCTTCAGTATAATACCCTAGGAAATTCGATTCCCTTGAAGATGACCACCAAATCATATAAAAAGACCACCAAACTGTAGATCAGGAGTTATATAGTGCCAATGAATCAATCCCTTGACAAGATCTGTAGATCCACTCTTCAAATCTTGATTTCTCTATTTACTGGTGCGCCCCTCTTCAGAAATTCGCCCTCAAGATCCAATAAAATAATACACAGAGAAAACCCACCAAGAAATGGTGAGAAAGAGCGCTCTAGGCCTAGTAAACCCTCCGGGAAAAGGTCTAGCCTCAGATCTTCCTTCTTCCACCCAAATCGAATGGATCTTCTTCCAGCGGTGCACCCAACCTGCATAAAAGCTTCAAACTTGCGCCCTGCTTCTGTCTCCCACTGTAGAATTCAACCTGTAGCTGAATAGAATGGTGAGGGAGGAATCGTTCATCTCCTTGGCCAAGCTTGGACCAGGAACAGATGGATCTTTAACCTCCTTGCTGATCTCTAGGGTTTGTTTACTCAAAACCCTCCAAACGTAAGCTGCATAGCTCAAATCACTCAAGAGGATAATAGCATGAATGAGGAGTGAGGTGCCCTCCTCTTCCTTTTATACCCCCACCATCTAATTTGCTGTTGAGTTACTTTTTCATTTGCTAAGGTTACTATTTTAATTTTTCCTATAAGTTACACAGCCTTTTTCCCTTTTAACTCATGTCACTTTAATAATATAACATTAGTTCACCTAGTGACATTTTCACACCTCAAATTCCCCTTTTTTACCTTGGACTATAGTCTAGAGGGGTAGCTAGACTACTAATAAGTCCTCATGTGCTCATGTCAAAGAGAAGGGGACACTACAGTCTCCCCTATTGGAAATTGCTTGCCCACAAACAATTCTGATCCAGCTTGGTGTAATACCTGCTCACTTTCCCAAGTAGCATCTTCTATAGGCAAGTCCTTCCATTTAACCAAATATTCTCTAACTTCTCTGCTCCTTAGTTGTTTCACCCTGGTTTCTATGATTTCTTCTGGAATCAGGAGTAGATGCCCTTCTTCATCAACTGGTGGCAATTTCTCATTGGCTATCACATACTGCTCCAATGCTCTTTTTAAGCAGGATACATGGAAGACATTGTGAATTTTACTTCCTGATGGCAATTTCTCATTGGCTATCACATACTGCTCCAATGCTCTTTTTAAGCAGGATACATGGAAGACATTGTGAATTTTACTTCCTGATGGCAATTTTAGTTCATATGCAACTTCCCCAATTCTTCTTTGCACTTCATAAGGTTGAGAGTCCATAGAAGTGCAGTTTAAGTTTCTCAACACTCTTCTTGATGGATGATTGCATGTAGGGTTGCAGCCTTAAGTACACCAAGTCACCAACCTCAAAAGTGTGCTCCACCCTATTTTTGTCAGCATACAATTTCTGTTGGTTTTGTGCTCTATGCAATTTGTCTTTGAGCTCTCGGAGGATGTCCTGGTTAACTTGTATCCACTCCTTTGCCATAGGAGCCCTGCTATCTCCGAACACAATCTCCACAAAAGTAAGAGGCTTATAACTGTACAAGGCTTTGAAAGGGGACATACCAATAGACATGTGGTGGGTGGTGTTGTAGCAATACTCACCCAAATAAAGCCATTTGACCCAAGCCTTTTTTTGCCATAATACATAGTTCCGAAGATACCCCTCCACCCACTTGTTTACAATTTATGTTTTCTCATCTGTCTGTGGATGGTAGCTCGTGCTAGGGGTCAAATTAGTGCCCACCAATCTAAATAATTCTTGCCAAAAGATGCTCATGAATTTGCTGTCCCTGTCACTCACAATGGTCTTAGGTAAGTCGTGTAACTGAAAGACCTCTTTGAAGAATAATTCAGCCACTTGTGATGCGTTGTAGTCCATGGAGATGGAAAAAAAATGACTGAACTTAGTTAAACAGTCCACTACCACGAATATACAATCCTTACCTTGCGCCCGGGGAAGACCTGTGATGAAATCCATTGATATGCTTTCCCATTTTCTCTTCGGTATAGGAAGTGGTTGTAAGAGCCCTGTTGGATGAGAATGTTCATCTTTATTTTGTTGGCGAGTAGTACATTCCCTGATGTGGCGCATGATGTCTCCTTTGAGTCTCTTCCAAGAGAACCTTTCCCTTTTTGCCTGTAAGTCTTAAGAAATCCTTGGTGTCCTGCCATTGGTGAGTCATGGAATGCTTGAAGCACCTTTCTTTTGAATGAAGATTCTGGAACTAGATAGATCCTCCCTTTGTAATAAATGATATCATTCATGACCCTGTACTTGTCATCATGTAGTTGTCTATCCATCAACTCACATGCAAATTTGCTTTTAGAATACTTCACTAGTAATTGGAACTTCCAGTCAACTGATATTTCCGTCATGGAATATGTTGAGGGTCTTCTTGATAAGGCATCTGCTACTACATTATTCTTACCCTTGACATATTCTATATCAAAGTTGTAAGATTGGATCTTGCTTAACCATTTTTGCTGCCTCTCATTAAGGTCTTTCTGGCCCAAAAAGTATTTGAGGCTATTGTGGTCATTCCTTACCACAAATTTTGTTCCAACTAAATACTACCTGAATTTAGACAATGCGTGCATTATGGCCAGCATTTCTTTATCATAGATGGTATAGAGCAGCTCAAGACCCCTCAATTTGCGGCTCTCATAGGCAATATGATGCCTATTCTACATAAGGACGACCCCAACTCCTTCCCCGAATGCATCACACTCTAGTATAAAAGGTTGAGAGAAATCATGCAGGGATAGTACAGGGAAAGTACTCATCACTTTCTTCATCCTCTCAAATGTAACCTGTGCTTCATCATTCCAAGCGAATGCCCCTTTTCTGGTTAGATCTGTCAGTGGTGTGCAAAGTTGGGAGAAGCCTTTGACAAATTTTCTGTAGTAGTTGCAAATACCAAGAAAGACTTTTAGTTCTGTAATTGTCTAAGGAGTGTTGAAATAATGTAACTGCAAAGTGTATTCTTATTATTATTTGATATATTATTCATTGGATCAATCCCCATTGTGGATTGATCATGTCGACTATTGTATAAGGACCAAATCCCCTTTTGTGGATTGGTCATAATGTAATTGTAAAAGGCAAAAGAAGAAGTCGGCCCCAGAATATATCAAGAGGCCTCGAAATATAATAAAGGTGGTTATAACCACCCAGTTTGAGAAGTCAGCCTTGCCAGTGAAGAGACACTTCACACGTGCCAGATTTGTATAAATAAGGAGGCTAGCGCCTCACTTGGACACACACCTCACTTGCTCATTGAGAGACAAGTTTCGGAATTGCAGTTGGATAAGAGAGAGAGAGTGGCGCATCTTTGGGAGAGGATCTTTTGTATTAGCTTGAGTTATCTCTTGGCATTGTATTGGCTATCTATAATAAGGAAGTTTTGTTGGGTTTTCCTCCCCTAGAGGGTTTCCCAAGATAAATGTTGTGTCTCTTGTGATTGTGTATTTCTCAGTGATCTTGTGTTATGCTATTGTTATCTATTGAAATGCAATAACTATAATAATGGCTTAAACATTAACATGGTATCAGAGCCAAGCTGAATGAAGCATCTTTCACAAGAGTGAAAAACGTCACTGTTGTCGTACATGCAAATTAGGGCTTTTTGATGGTGAATCTTTTCAGCCCTAAAACCATCTAGAAAAGTGCGCCCTCCCCCAAGGATTACTTTGGTACTCTCAGCGCACCTTTTCAGTGGCTAGATCTCCCGGAAAGTGAAACCCTAGTTTCACAAAGTACCAGAAGTACCAGAAAACCAGTGTACCACAAGTACCAGAGGTACCAGAAATCCAGAAGCACCAGTCCAGAAATCCACAGATCAAGTTTGGAGGAGCAAAAGTTGGATTTTCTCAGATCCAAACACACCAGGCTACTCGCCTAAGCCAAGCACACCTCCTAGCTTCAGGTAAAAGATGTCTACAAGCACTAAGCTTGTTGTCAAGCTGGAAGGTGTGGAAAAATTCCGTGCCTGGAAGTATAGGATTGGACTCGTTCTTGAAGAGAATGACCTAGCAAAATTCGTCAAAGGAGAAATTCCGAAACCCGACGATGCTGCAGAAAAAGCCAAGCATCAAAAGGACACAAATCAGGGCCAAAAGAATCATTGCAGATTCAATCAAAGACCACCTAATTCCTTATGTGTTATCTAAGAAGACTCCGAAAGAAATGTTTGATGCCTTGACCAGACTGTATGAAGGAAAGAACATAAACCGAAAGATGAATCTAAGAACTCAATTGAAGAATACAAGGATGAAGAAAGGAGAAACAATTCAGGAACATTTCTCCAGAATCTCAGAATTCAAAGAACAATTAGAAGCGATTGGAGATACCATAGACGAAGACGAACTCGTAATGACAGCCCTAAATGGTCTCACAAGACCTTGGGATGCATTCATCCAAACGATATGTGCCAGAACGGAGAAACTGAAGTTTGATAGTCTATGGGAAGAATGCATCCAAGAAGAAACAAGAGTAGCTAACCGTGAAGCGCTA
>SNQJ01S0072366.1:0-23159 GCA_010110895.2 Picea sitchensis
AGATGAAAACATAGCCTGTGAGTTAGGTGGCAAGGCCTGGACTCTATTCAACACTTCTTCATAAGACTTAACATCTTTAAATATATCATCATAAACATAAACTTCATGTTCATATGCCTTTAAATTACAATGTATGTAATGCCTACTTATTATTTGGTAGGGGTCATATTTTTTGTGCTCAATATTTACTAACTTCACTTCTTCCAATGACTCGGCCTCTACCTCAGAATGGCCTAAATTTGATAAAGGAAATTTCCCGACATGAACAGGGAAAGATGGCCATGCTTTTTTCTGAAGTGCTTTTAATTCCAATCCAACACCGCCCTTGGCTATCTGATGAGCTACTTCTCTGTATACCAATCTGTTTGGTAATAATTTCGGGAGTGCATGGGGGGGAATGGAACAGCCATAAACCAGTCGACAATTGATTTAAGACTTTCTATGACTGCATCAGAAATGCGAGGGGGTTCGCATCAAAAAAATAATTTGTGCATAGGAATAATGACAAAATGACAAACGTCATAAAAAACGTCTTTAGCTTTTTCTTCCCAAAGGGATGAGTGGTATTCATGAATGGGTTCTGGACATGAGATGCTCCAACTCCAATTCATTAATGGAAATGGGGTCATAAAACAGATTGCATCCATAATGTATGCAGACATATAAAAAGACATTGGTTGTCCCTTTGACTTGGCTGCTTTATAATTTAAAATTTCTTGCATTAGGTTATCCGATAAAATTTTATGCCAGTTAAAACCATTTCCTTCTGAAATTTCCTCTAAGAAGGGTACCCAGTCTGCATGAAAGTGACAGGGATCTTTTCTCCCGAAAATTCTGCATAACATCATGGCTATATAAACCATATATTCGTTTAAAGAGGCTGTAGCATAAATGCCATGAGTATCAGCCCTAAACTTTGCTTCAGACCTCGCCCAAACTCTAATCATGTCGAGATATGTCTGGTCTACCTCAATACATTCCTTTCTCTGAAACTCGGCTAAAAATTTAGCATTAAAGGTGTGTTTATGATTCGGCGAGAGTTTATACATTACTTGAATGTGCTCAGGCCTGAATGAGCCGACGATAGCTCCTTGCTCGTTTAGAATTCTCCTTGTGGGGATATCAACTTTATCCAGAGCCCAGTAGATCATATCATTATATGCCACCAGCTTCGGACGCGCAACAACCTTATGAAGCTCAGACTCAGCAATGTCCCGGAGATGATTTTCAGAATTAGGGTCAGCATTCTTTAGCTCGTCCTCCAGTAATTCGGAAATTCGAATCCATGATTTGATGGAGTGTATGGTGTGTGGAGTGGTATCAGAGATAATATCACCTTCCTGTGTGTGTTCATTTTTCTTCGGTGCCTTTTTAGGTGCCATGGCTCTGCGTTTGACTTGAAAATCTGTCACAGAGAGTGGATGAAAAAGCTCATCTTAAAATGAAAATACAGACATTCGAATGTTTACTTTGAATATATTTTAAAAAATGACGAGATTTGCAAAACTGTCACGAAATTAAAGCTCTTAATGCAACAAATATTTTACCGAGATACGCTTTAAATGTCCGTACTTAGGCGTTGTCGATTTTTTTTCAAATAAAACGAGAAACTTACTTAATCAGAAAACGAAGCATTAATGAACACTTAAAGAATGATTATCATTAAACCTGTTTTAGAAAGAGGATTTATTAGTTTTAATTATGGATTAAATCTGAAAACATCACTTTTCAGGGTTTCAGAAGTTTTGATGTCAAAAGGTATATCGTCGAAAAAGCCCGATAGCCGAAATCGCGAAATCGCGATGTTTTAATTAAGACTTAAACTTTTTTATCACATCAATTAATTAAGATTAGACGCTATCGGGATTTCGGAAATCCTGATGTCGAGGAGTATGCTACCAATAAAGTCTGATCGCCAAAATCGTGAAATCGCGACGGCTTGTTTGTTTTAAACAAGACTTAACTTATCTTAATTAACTGAATAATCATGATTTGGACCCAAAATATAATTATTTTAATCTAATATGATGTATGAATCGAGGTTTCGGAAATCGAGATTTCGGAAAACATGATGACAAGAGACACGCTCTTATAGAACCGTGAATCCCGAAATCGCGACATAATTATGTTAACCTTAAACCCTTCTTAGGAGAGACTAAACTAATCATGAAGTTTTAATAAAGGTTTAAACTTATCGGGAAATCGGGGATCGAGGTTTCGTGATTCAATTTACATCAAACATCTATTTACAGAAAACCCCGAATCCCGATTTCTTTAACATTTCAATTAAAAAATCGCAAATTTAAGATTACAATTCATTTTAAATAATTTTTCAAAGAGCGTTGGAAAACTTAAATTCTTGTAAAGTTTTTTTCCAATCGTTAACCAAAAATAATGATAAAAAGGTATCGCGAATTTAGAAATGACAAAATTCTTATTTTAGGAAAGCCGAAAGCCGAAAAACACAAATCTAGGCCTTAAGGACGAAAAATTTAGGATGTGTTTCAACATAGGCTCCAACTGGGGACCTCCTCTCCCTGTGGGATGAGGATAACATGTAGACTTAGTGCCTTCATTGGGTAAATGGTGTCAAGGGTTTATTACTGCCAAACTATTAAAGGAGAGGAAAAAGCGAGATTTTATAAAACCTTTGAAAAGCCTTTCAAAACTTCTTATTTGCTTGAAACTTAGTTGTAGTCTTCTTCATAATATTCTCCTTCCTGTTCTAAATTTAAGTTAGTATTAAGATGATTAGAACAATCTTAGGAAACTCAACAGATTTGTAAATTTCAGCTTGCATCAATCGAAATAAAATTCATAATTTTTAATTGGGGAGCTCTAATTTGACTTAAGATGAATATCCGGTTTCAAAAAACTGATAACTAGAATAGAGTAATAGATAAGTATGACAACCTTACAGACACCTCAGATATTGCTTCACTGCCAGCGGGCCTATTCAGTACCCCGATGAAGTTATCTGTCCCTTTTTATTGAATTTCCTTTCACTACTTCAAGTGCTTACCAACGAGCATGTTCGGTACCCCTGTGAAGTTATCTGGTTCCCTTTTGTTGAATTTCCTTTCACTACTTCAAGTGCTAATTTT
Source organism: Picea sitchensis (assembly GCA_010110895.2). Classification (NCBI taxonomy): domain Eukaryota; kingdom Viridiplantae; phylum Streptophyta; class Pinopsida; order Pinales; family Pinaceae; genus Picea; species Picea sitchensis. The sequence continues at coordinate 3,105 of SNQJ01S0072366.1, forward strand.
ATGCTCAAACATTCCTTCACTGCCAAAGAAGCCCTGCTCACACTCTGAAGTTATTATTCATTTTTATTTAGACGAGGGCAAATCATTTAAATGAATTTCCTTTCATCGCCTCTTCAGACTAGATAGGGGCAACCAACATGAATTTCCTTTCACCATTTGTCTTATAGTTAGTTGTGCATATGAAGCTTGGAAATCACATTACCCTTGCAAAACATGGGTGGTTATCTGTGTAAAAAATTTATAATAGAGGTTGTTGGAAGATTGGTTGTTGTCATTGACAACCCCTAGTCATGGTCTTTGGACCCAAGATTGATGAAGGTATTTGGACATGAAGGAAAATGCACATGCATACAACATCCATGGATGGATAGTATACATCATGTTGTTTCCTGCAGGCTGTGGCAGGCCACATGGATCCTCATGGTTGAGGAGAAATGAATTTTTGAAGATGACAAAGTGAATTGGAAAAAGGAAGTACATGTAGGCCTTTAAAATAATTAAAGAAAATAATTACAAAATAAGAAAAGTGTCAGGTCGGCCCCTAATGTTAAAAAAGGAAGTGACATAAATGGTATAAATAAATATCATTATACATTCATTTGATAGAAGTCGAATCAGAGGGAAGAAGAAAAAGAAGGCCGCATTTCAAGGGAGGATGAAGTCTTTTGGTGATGTATTCTAAGGTAGGTTATGGGTAAAATACCATAATCCTTTTTCATATAGACTTAAATGCAAAGTTGGGGATCCACTTCCATTGGAAAGAGTAATGGGACCAGAAGTTTTCGTGGGTGTGCTTCCGTGAATCGATGTTAAATATTGAGCTCGGTCATGCCTGCATAAGTCGATCTTCCTCGAATGCACTGTAATTGAATAAAAGTTTTATTATCTCTCAGATATTCTTTGGGTGGAAGGAAGGCAAGGATAGAGAGTTCAAATCTCTCTTGATATTGAGAATTGTATCTTCCCATTGGAGGTTTATCCCTCCCCTTTACATTTGGAAGTCGAGCTACCTTTCGAAGTCATTACTCCCCTTGAACAAAAACTATTGATTATTTCTCATATATATTGTGCGTGTTGTGGTAATTATGTAACTCTTATACTATTGTTCATCAAGCCATTGATATAATTGAATGGTTTAAGTATTGAAAAGGTTTTTAAATTGTACTTGATATCGATTCCCCTCGCGACAACAATTGGTATCGCAGCCGCTTGCCTCTCGTAATAGTTTAACCAATTGAAGGAAAATCCTGAGTAGAAATTGATGACCATGAGCACATTTCAAATGGGATTCAAAACTTGATGGAAGAAATTACGGCTACCGAGTGATAGAGTGAAAATTACCTAACATCTGGGAGTAGACATTTGGTACTCAACAGAATGGCTATACAATCCCAAATAATGCTCCAAATCATCCAAATGAGAAGAAGCTTATGAGTTGTAATTCAAAATCCAAACATGTTATTTCCAAGATCATCGGACACCAACCATTGCTAGAGAAGTGATGGGATGCAACACTGCTAAAGAGGTAAGGGACAAACTCAATAATATCTAATGGTTGCGATCCAAAAGTTAAGGTGTCAAGCTTCAAAGACATAGAGCGTAATTTGAAAATTTGAAGATGAATTAAAGAAGATATTGGTAACATACTCCTAGAGTTGATGAAGTTGTTAATGCTTACTCCAGGATTAGGTGAAGATCTCGATGAATCGCTGGTCAGACAAAGTTTTGAGATCACTTCTCTTGAAGTATGATGCTAAGGTCTCCCCATCAAGAAACTAGGGACTTGACCAAAATGACAATCGCATGAATTACATGGGACTCCTTATGGCATAAGGAAATGAGAACATGTACGTAAAGTGACCGCATTGTAAACAATGAAGAATTCTTTAAAGCCATAAAGAAGACAAAAGAAAAGGATAACTTAATTCCTTGATGAAGAAATACAAATTTTCGTAAGAAGGTCTTAAAGAAGTGGAAGATACAAAGGTAAGTCTCAAATGCTTTAATTGTGGTAAAATATGACATACATTGTAGAAAACTCCATACTATAAAAAGAGAAGTCTCAACAATAAAAAGAGCTTCTACCCAAGGATGATGAAATCTCCCGATGAGAGTGATGAAGAAGATAATGGAGGAGAAGTCCCTTCATAACCCAAGAAACCCGTGATGATGATCATAAGAACCCTAAAGAAGAAGAAATCATTTGTGAAAAGGATTCAGATGAAGAAACCAACCCTGATTCCCTAAATACAAAGACAAATGTAGAGAGTGAACAAGAAGATGAGAATCTCGAAAGTTGAAGCATGTTGAAACCGAAAATAAAGGAAGCTTAGAAACACAAACATAATACTAAAAGGTGAATTGAGTAGTCAGGAAGAAGAGAATTACAAAATTGAAAAGACCATTAATAGCTCTTGAAGGAACAATTAGAAGATTATGAGAAATTGAAAGCGTAATTGATCACACAAAAGGGGAGCTACTATTGACAAAAAAAAAGGTTGAAGAAGTTCCCAAAACACCTAAAAATTAGATGAGATCCTTAGCAATCAAAGATCTCCAAATGACAAGGGACTAGGATACAATGATATTTGAATACAACAAAACAAGAGAAGGAAGTTGAAATGATGAAACCAACACTCTAGAAAACTTAATTGAACAGCAAGATAGAAAAAATAGAATTCAAAAGGAATGAGACATCAAGAAGATCCCTCTCCCTCCATCGCATGAAAGAAATCATTATGAAGGAAACCATATAAGAATAGATCGTGAACGCAGATGGACCACACCACAAAGAAGATCACTTATGCCCGTGTATCAAAATTTCTTTCTTGACATTGTTATACTTGTGGAAATTTTGACACAAGGCCACCAATTGTAGAATCAATGAAAGGAATAACTATGCAAGCTACATGAATGGTGAAAATAGTAGATATGAAAATGTTTGTAGACCTTTCTAACAAAATTATAATCCATTTGACCCATTAATGGATCAAAATATTGTATGTTACAAGTGCAATAATCTGGGTCACAAAGCACCAGGATTGGCAGAGATGAAGGAAGATAATCATATGACAAATGTTTGCATAACTACAAAGATGGAAAAGGAAAGAAATTCTACTACAATGAAAATTTTCGAATAGCATTAGTCACTAAAGAATGCAAAGAAGAATATGAATGGTTAATGCTATCGCTAAGTGATCATCTCATATGACCGAGATCAAAGCAAAATTTGTCATCTTGAAGAAAAAGGGTGGGAATGTTACCTTGAGATGACTCTACCTACCAAAATACTTGGAAAAGGAATTGTAAAGTTTGGAAGTAGGAAATGTACAGGAAAAGTCCTATTGGTTGAAGACCTTAAGCATAATCTCCTCAGTGCCAACAAAATATGTGATCAAGCATACACCTTACGTTTGACTCCTGAAATGTAAAATTAGAGAAAATAACTAGGGAAGATTGGTTGCAACTTCAATAAGAAGACCGAACAACACATACATACTTGACATGAAGAAGAGAGAGACGTGGGTTACTACACAAAATAATTCCAAGGAAGAAAAGTCCCAAAGACCAAAAATAAGGATGAAGTGGCTATTGAGTGCCACATGTTCGTGGGGAGCGTTCTAGAAGAAGGTTACCTTCTTCCATTAAACTCAGTGGGAGAGGCCATACCCTTTGCCATCGATGCCAAAGGGGAGAGAATTGAGATCAAGGATGAGTAGAAGCATGAGTGTTTCCATCAATGACAAAGGGGAGATTATTGGAAGATTGGTTGTTACCATTGATGTCAACCCTAGTCATGGGTTTTGGACCGCAAGATTGATGAAGGTATTTTGGACACAGCGAAAATGCACATGCAGACACAACATCCATGGATGGATAGTACATCATGTTGTTTCCTGTGGTATGTGGCACGTCACATGGATCCTCATGGTTGAGGAGAAATGAATTTGAAGATGACAAAGTGAATTGAAAAAGGAAGCACATGTAGGCCCCGAAAAATAATTAAAGAAAATAATTACAAAATAAGAAAGGCCGCCCACCTAATGTTAGTTGAAGTGACATAAATGGTATAAATAAATATCATTATACATTCATTTGATAGAAGTCAAATTTCTCGAGGGGAAGAAGAAGTAAAAAGAAGGCTGGATTTCAAGGAGAGGATGAAGTCTTTAGGTGATATGTTCTAAGGTGTTCCGGGTAAAAACAGTTAATAACTCTTTCATACGCATCTAAAATGTAGTGGGAACTCAATTTCATTGGAAAGAGTACAGATTGAAGTTTCTTGTGTGAGAGTTTTGTGAACTCAGATGTTACCATTGAGCTGCATGTTGTGGTAACAAGTTGGGTCTTCCGAACAAACCAGAATTGAATAAATTTTTATTATCTCCTCATATATTCTTGGGTGGAAGGAAGGGGGCAAGGATGAGAGTTCAAATCCTTGATATTGAGGATTGTATCTTCCTCCTCGAGGTTTATCCCTCCTTTACATTTGAAGTTGTAGCTACCTTTGAAGTCATTACTCTTTGAACAAAAACTATTGATTATTTCTCATATATATTGTGCATGGTGTATTGTGGTGTATTGGTGTAACTCTTATACTATTGTTCATTGCTCATTGGATATAATTGAATGGTTTAAGTATAAGTTGGAAAAGGTTTTTAAATTTTAATTGATATTGATTCACCCCCCTCTCAGTATCAACAGAGGTTTGTCAACCTGTTTTGATTATTCTAGACCATTTTTTCTCAACTTTCAAAACTCCTCAGTCTGTAGAGAAAAAGGGAAAGATTAAATTTCAGGGGTTTTCTTTTGAGCAAGCTTGAATCCTCAGAAAAACTGTCAAGAAACCTAAGAGAGTTAGAATCAACCCAAACATAACCATTTTTAGTCAGAGAATAAGAATTATGAAGACTGTTCTTACTGAAGTTAATCATTTGATGATTTTCAAGGTTAATACATAATCTCTCCTACTTTGATGAGAAAACCCAAAAACGTGAAAGATAGTATCGAGGGTATAAAAGGAGATGTTCAACAATCTGTAAACCATAAAACATAGGTTATGATTTCAAAAATAACTCTTTGGACTCTTTTCTTTTTATTATTATTATTATTTTATTATTATTATTATTATTTTATTTTATTTTTTATTATTATAAAAACTTAACTAATTTTTATTTATTTACAAAATGAGAATAGATTTACTAAAAATGAAAAAACAAACAGTATATACAATGAGATTGCCTACAAATCAATTATTCCATATAATGCTTTAGAAAATGCCCATTGACAGGGGCATTCAAAATCTTACCATCCAAATTTTCAAGCAGAAATGAATTTTTTCCTTCAGAAGATGCTACCTTAAATGGTCCATACCAAATATGATCGAATTTACCATTTTTTCCTGAATCTTCTTTTCGAGCATCCCACCTCAAAACCAGATCTCCGGGGAGAAATTTCTTGTCCTTGGCTTTACGATCAAATAATACCTTCATGTCATCCTGGTACTTCTGCAACTTTTCATCCACTACATCCCTATGTTGCTGAACTTCAATCAGCTGATTTATACTTCTTGTGAGAGGATTTGGTTCTTCCTTCTCGTCTTGCCATAGTTTCATCACAGGAAGAGTTAGATTTATGTGCAACACTACATCTATTCCATATACCATTTGAAAGGGAGAAGTACCGATAGACTTTTTTGTGCCTATCCAATTTTCCCACAGAGCATATTTTAAATGCAAATGCCAAGACTTTTTATTTTCGTTTAACACTTTCTTGATTATGTTGATTAAGCTCTTGTTAGAAGATTCTGCTAGACCAGTTCCCTGAGGATAGTATGTTGTGGAATTACCTAGCACAATATTATATTTTTGGCAAAAGCTAACCATTTCCATAGATTTAAAAGCTTTTGCATTGTCTGTGACTATCTTTCTGGGACAACCGAACCTAGACAAGATATTCTCTTCTAAGAAGTCTATAACTACTGAATCAGTGGCCTTCCATGTTGGGATAGCTTCCACCCATTTGGTGAAATAATCTGTAGCGGTTAGAATCCATCTATGTTGGTCACTTGAATGAGGATTAATCTCACCTATGAAGTCAAGTCCCCATTGCTGGAAAGGAGCTTTTGTCTTAACTGGGACTAATGGCATCGCTGGTAGCTTATGTTTTACTGTAAAAAATTGGCAAGGGCTGCAAGCTCGTACCTTAGCATTGACATCTGGGAAAAGTTTAGGCCAGTAATAACCAGCCCTCAGAATTTTATATGTCGTAGCTCTCCAAGCGTGGTGTCCTCCACAGACTCCTTCGTGAAATTGACTTATAACTTCTTTTGTTTCTGATTCGACCAGACAGACTAAGAGGAAACCAAGTGGGTATTTCCAGTATAATCGTTTTTCGAAAATACAGTATTTAACTGCATGCAGCTTTAGCATTCTAGATTTGGATGGAGACAAGTCAACTAGACATTTCAAAGTTAATAAGTATGTTACTATGTCCTTGTACCAATTCGACGACGTGAATTTCTCCTCGATCATGTTTTCGACTATTTGGTCCTCAAGTTCATTCACGTCTACCCATCCTTCTTCCTCCTGAGAACTGTTTATCCCAAGAGCCCTGAAATTGGATTCAGCTAAAAGCTTAGCTAAACCCTGTCCCTTTACCAATTTGGTCGGTTTAACCTCCAAGTCGAACTCTTGAATTTTTGCAAGCCATCTTCCTCTTTTATCATCACTGTCTGCTTGAACCAAGATATCTTTTACAACACTAGTGGGTACATATGCAATCACTTTAGAGTGTAAAACATCAGTCTTGAAATCTTTCAATGCTTTTACCATAGCATACGCTTGCTTTTCCATTATATTATATTTAAGTTCAGCATCTCGGAGACTCTTTCTAAAGAAGGCTATCGGTTGCTCAAAACCTTCTTCGTTCTTCTGAAGGAGTCCAACAGCAAGCGTGTGTTCAGAGGCAAATGAAAAAATAAGAAAATCTTTAAGATAATCTGGGCTTGCTAGTACTCGTGCCTCACTTATAACCTTCTTAATGTGGGCAAAGGATGCCTTAGCTTCTTCTGTCCATTTTACTTCACTGTTTTTTCTGAGCATATCTGTAACCAATTTAACAATTTCAGCGAAGTTAGGAATAAATCTTATCAAGAAATTTATATTTCCTAAAAATGATTGAATTTATTTCACATTTCTAGGAATAGCTATTGTATCTATAGCCTCTACTCTTTTAGGGTCAATCCTGATTCCATTTCAAGATACGATGTGACCCAACAGCTTGCCTTCCTGCATAGCGAAATGAGACTTTTTAGGATTTAAGGATAGACCAAACCTGCGACATTTTTCAAATGTTTGTTTGAGATGAATCATATGGTCTTCATCCGATTTAGAAAAAAAATTAAGATCATCCAAATAGATGACTACAAACTTGTCTCGTTCATCGATGAAAGCAATATCCATTGCGCGTTGAAAAGTAGCTCCTGCATTCATTAGTCCAAACGGCATTTTATCATACATAAGCGTGCCCCAAGGAGTGGTAAATGTGGTTTTTTCTTTATCAAGATCACTGATGGCAATTTGATTATAATGTGAAAATCCGTCAATCATTGACATTCTATTAGCCCCTACTACTTTTTCAAGAATGTGGTCCATTTTAGGTAGAGGATAATTATCTTTGAGAGAAGATTTGTTAAGATTCCTGAAATCAACACATAGTATGATTTCCCCATTTTTCTTTCTAACTGGGACCAGATTAGCTACCCAATCAGAATATCTTAAGGGTACAATTATCTTAGCGTCAAGAAGTTTTTTAACTTCTCGTTCGATAACAGGTAATAAAATAGGGTTAAATTGTCGGAGTTTTTGTTTAAAAGGTTTTACACCTGGTTTGAGAGGTATTTTATGTTCAATCACAGAAGTGTCATATGTTTTCAGTTCTTCGTACGACCATGCGAAAACATCTTTATATTTTCTTAACAACTCTGTGTATTTATTTTTGTTTTCTGTTGATAAATATTTGGATAGTTTAACCATTCGAGGGTTATCTTCAGTTCCTATATTACAATCTTCAACCTCCTCTGGTTGGGGTTGTAGAGTAGTTTTAGAAGGGATATCATCTTTATTAAAAAGTCTTTCCAAAGGGATTATACCCTTGGGGGTTTGGTTGTTCTTGAGAACAAGCATTCGATGGTTTGCAATTTTATCGTGAAATTCTTTAGAATCCTCCCCTTCTTGCATGATCCAAATAGGATCATTTTGATTTTCTTGATCAGTATGCGTTTTTGAAAATTCATCTAATGATTCTAGAAACTTTCGAAGTTGTTCATCGTCTTCAAAAACCTGCCAATGTTGTATGTTATTTGGTATTGAAGGGCGATGTCTCATTTGTATATGATATTTTAAATTAAAAGAAGTCGGGGGTGTGAAAGTGGATGTAGCTTTAGCTAAAGCATCAGCCTGTTGATTCTCAGATCTTCGGACGAAATGAAAATTCACATATGTGAAGAAGTTCTCGATTAAATCCCAGACACAATTCCTATAGGACCGTAATCTAGGATGCTTAGCCTGATACTGCCAATTTACCTGTTTTATAATTAACTCTGCATCACCAAAGACTTCGAGCTTCTTAATTTTCATCCTTCTAGCAGCTTCTAATCCAAGCACTAAAGCTTCATATTCGCATACATTATTTGTACAATCTACATTCCACTGGAGCCTATATGAAAAAGGAATAACAAATTGATCATTAGGAGCCATAAGAAGTGCTCCGGCTCCGGCTCCAAGATAGGAATAAGCACCATCAAAATACATTTTCCATATACCAGTGCTATATACATTTTTCTCTATTTCTTTTTTTTCAATTTTTTCTTCTATACATTTATCCTCTACATCTACTTCAAAATCGTCATCTAAAGATAATATACAATTTCCTAAATCTTGGTCGGAAATATAAATTGGATGATTGTTGGGGTTGTTTGGGTCACCTACAGTAAATACCAACCTAGTCTCTCTGTAAAGATGAGTGAATTGGCCTCCGAAAACTGGAATTGTAGCATACGTCATATCTAGTTGGAGAGATCCTCCAAGCTTGGTGCCCCATGATCTAGATAATAGCATACCATACTTTGGGGGAATGTCAGCGAATACTACATCCATAAGAATACTTTTAGCAGGTATCTGAGCCAAACCTACCACTAGGTCTTTAATCATACCTATGCATTTTACTTTCCTCGAATAGAAAGAATATAAGTCACCATAGGGCCTCGTGATTTCAAGACCAAGTTTTTCCATAATTGCTTTTGGCATAACATTGTGGGAATCTCCGGAATCCAACATACAGTTATGGAGAAGGTGATCAAACAGGGTCAATGTAATATAAAAAGGAGCCACGGTGTCGCTTTCACCTTCGACGTGTGGACCGAAGACTAAGATAGGTTTGTCATCCTCTAAGTTGATAGCGTCAGCCTGGCTTTCATCTTCGGAAAAATTTATCATTTTGGCGATTTGTTTTCTGTATACAGAATTTTTAGCTAACTCAACAAGGGGAATAGGAATTTTGATTTTATTTATTTCATTTTCCAAATTAAAGTTTCCTAGAGCCTTGTCATTTTCGATGTTCGGGGCTTCCATACTTTTCTTCTCAGTTTTACGTTGAGATGTGACCTTGTTCTCCTTTATAGGAGCTTGTGTCTTCACAGAGAGTGTTCCTACTGGTTCTGACTATACAGGTTGTGTATCAGTTGTGTTTCTTTTTGTAGACTATTTATCTGCAACTTTTGGAGTTACCTCGTCGGTTTCGCTTCTTGGCAAACTCTTCTTTGTCGGAACATTTGGGAGATTTTTATTTCATGGTCTCAAATTATATTTTCCCTGTAATTCAGCAATAATATCATCTGCAATATTTTGATATGTGAAATCATCAGTCATATTATTGCTAACATGTTCTTCCGATGTACTTTCTTTACTTAAAGTTGCTTCATAATCATGTCTTGATAAATAAGGAGATTTATTATCATCGCCAAGGTTACTAATATCTTCATCGATTTCTTCAAAATCTCCTAAATCTTCCTCTCCGATGTAGTTTTCACTTTTAAAAGGTGTTTGAATTTTTTGATCTTCATTTTAATTATTTTCTGTGGTCCTTGAGGTTCAGGATTTCTTCGAAAATCTTTTCTGGGGAAATTATCTCTTTTCGATTTCTCTAGTTCCATTTTCGAGATCTTGTTTGAAAGTTCTTGAATGACCCTAGCCATCTCTTCTATTCTATCTCCCGAGGATTTTCCTGAGCCTGAAGATCCACCTTGCTCTTTAAATTTTTATTTTCTTTGTTTCCAGTTTCAGTCTTTGCTTTAAGTTTCCCTGATGCCATCATATTGGATTCAATCTCGAGTGCATCATCCTGCATTTTTGTGAGATCTATTGATCTCCTTTCTCTCAATAATAAGGCAAAATCGGGGTCAAAAGCACCAGCAAAAGTCACTTTTGTTGCAGGTTGTGAAGGTTTAACCTCAACTGGAATTTTATTATACAACTTATTGAACCTCTGTGTGAATTCTAGAACTGACTTAGAGTTTTTCTTTCTAAGGGATCCGAATTTAGTTAAGTAGTAGAGGTGATCCTTCCTTTCTCCCCATTGTCTAATAAATGCACTTTCAAGTTCTTCATAGGATCTTAATGATCCAGCTGCTAAGGATCGGAACCAGGTCCTCACCTGTCCCTCGAAAGTTTGAACAAGGAGTCTAGAATAAACATCTTCATGTTATATTCCAAGTATGTCAGCAAATTGATCAAAGAAGTTTATATGTTCTTGGGCAGTCAAATCACCCTCCCCTGTAAATTTCGGAAGGCTTTTCATATAATTCTCGGGGAGATCATGAAGAGGAACAGGAAGAACAAGGGAAGCATATCTAGCAGCCACTTTAGCGAAAATCCTAGGAAGCGGTACTTGACCACCTCCAGTGGCACCACCTCCAGCTCCAGCACCTCCTTGTGCAACCATGGTTAGATTTGGAACTGAAGTTTGGACAATCTGAAGAGAAGATTCTCGAAAATCTGGAGAAGAAACTTCAGGAAATGAAAAAGTATCAAAAGAGGGGGGAAGTGAAAGTGATCTTTCAAGAGTTTTCGATGAGTTTGATTGTGTAAAGTCAGGTTGATCTATGGTATATGTGGACAAAAAGACTTTTTTAAGTGATTTTCAGGATTTTAAAATTGTTTACGGATCGGAGACTAGCGATGTCTACTTGTTATCCGGGTTTTTTCTTGTGTTCTTTCGACTACTAGCCAGTTTAGTTATTGTGGAGTCGCCAAGCGAAAAATAATAGCCTTAGAAGGTTTTATGTTCTTGTTCACTATCAAAAACAGAAAATGTCAATGTTGTTCTTCCCAGGGAAAAGATTCGTTTCTTCGTTCCCCGACAACGGCGAAAAAAATATGTTATTCCTGAGTTTATGTTTTAAGTCTATAAAACATACCGTCAAGGCATCCGTAAATTATTTAAAGAAATGATTTGGAAATAAGGAATCGGAGAAAGATTAAAGAAGATTCAGTTTCTCAACTGCCTCTGTCTTGCTTCCTGTTGTTCCTGGATGCTAATGTCTCGCTCAATAACAACCCATGATCGTTCTAACTCAACCCGGTTAGTTGTTGTTTGTAAAATGGTATTGAATAAATTTAAGGCAATACTGGTTTGATCTTGAAGGCCCGGTTCTACGTTTGGTTGTCTACTATTTGGGACAATCATGGATGATAAAACTTTAGTTGTTTATAAAGGGATTTTAATTAGTTTGTTACTTCAGATTTCCAGAGATAAGATCAAGGAAAACAATTTTAAAATCTAAAACAATAATGTAAACACATTCAAGGCTGTTTCCTGGTTTTGTAACAATTTCAAGAATTGTGAACAACAAATAAACACTACAGAGAAATATAAGGCTTTAATCAAGAAAGAATCTCATATTTCAATAGACAATGATGAAAGAAAAACGAGGTTTCTAACAAGAGTTACGTATTAAGGAACAAAAGTTTCACAGGTCTTAAAATTACTAATAGTAATTTCAGAGGAAAAATTGTAACTCATTTCACATCCAAACCAATCTGAAATATAAATCAATGATGTATATAACTTCAAATTGATTACTCATTAGAGAAAACATTAAAAGAAAAAGTTCAACAAAGTATAATAAACAGGGAGAAGACACATAGCTACAAAGTTGCAAGATCCAAAATCTCGTTTGTGATCTATATTCTGATGTATTTCAAAACTGATATTACAAAAATGGCTCTCTCCAAAATTTCTAAAGACCTTTCTCAGCCTTTAGAAACTATATTTATACATTTCCATCAAAGTTTCTCGTTGGTGACAAACCAACTTCCTAATATTTCGGTTACATAAAAATAATGTCAACCATTTACAATTTCTTTCAATTTCTAATAAATAAAACATTTTAAAAAAATTTAAGCTTGCGTTGACGAACATTATTTTTCCACATCGATACACTAAATGCATTTCCCTAAAAACTTCACAAAGATCCTGGGAGCATCGGGTATCTCATTTGCTTCAAATGAGAAAAATCTCTTCTGCAATTCGGGCAACCGACTTTCTATCATCCTTTTTGTGAATTTTATAGTTTTCAACTTTAAATTTGAAGCCACCATCCACTTGTTAATCTCTGTGATGTTGATCAATTTGATGTTTGAAATCTCTTCTTTCTTTTCCTCCAGCTCTTCTCTAAACCTCAGCTGGTGCTTGGCAATATTGATTTCTCCTAACAATCTGGAACAACCATTCGTTCCGATATTCAATGAATCTCTTTCAAAGAGATCGAAGATTCCTTGGCAATATTCATTAACTTCTCTTGTGATTAGTTTATATTCGTCCACTTTTGTTTCCCACACTTTTATCATAATGTCCCCTTTAACCTGTTCAGAAATAGATAATTTCTAAGTCTTTCCAATTTCTTCCTTTGATGAGGAAGCCACTGCCTTCTGAAAAGTTGTTCTAGCTGCCTTTGCCTCCCTTTCTTTCTGGAACACATTCTCCAAAGACTTATTTGATTCCTGAAAAATAATTTTGGATTATTTCCAGATTCAAGAACACTTTCTGATGTTCTTCTTCTATTCTTACATATATCTCCAATGCCCGCGACCTGAAATTTTCAAGTTCTACTACCTGGTTAGTAATAGAAACAATATTATCTTGCAATTTTTTGTTTTCTTCTCCCAGCTTTTGAACCTGTTCCTGTGTGACCTGTATTAAGTGTTTTGCCTCATCCAAGTCTTTATTCAATTTCTGGATCTCCTTCATATCCTTTAGTCTAGCTTGTTCTAGACCCTTCTGTATTCCCCAACCAATATTTCTTTCATTTTCTTTTATTTTGTCTTGCAACTGGATTATTGTTTGGTCCTTTTGTTCAAGCAGAGTTTTTAAATTGCCTACAGAATACATGTTTGTTGATGCTATAACACCCATTGTACCTGCTAATTCTGTAGCAAACTCTCCATCCTTGAGTTTCTTTCTGTCTATAATAACTCTATGCTTCTTAATCGTTCCTTCTCCTCTTGGATGAATTTCCTGTTTCAAGACTGCTCTTCGCTTTTTGCTGAAAAAATAATCCGATGAGGGGATTTCATCTCTTGAAATCGGCTCTAGATCACTGACATATAGAACTCCTTCATGAGGGGTTCTGAAGGTAGACTGTAATGGAGTTAAAGAGGTGATAACCAAGTTCTTTTGTATCCATTCGTCCTATCTTTTCTGGAACATTCTTTATGATTTCTGGAATTGTTTCTGGTTCTTTTCCCTTATCCATTCCCGATTCTTTTGTTAGAAAAACCTCTGCATCTTGGGAAGGTATTTCAATATTCTTCAAATTATCTTTGTCATTTTCTTTACCTTGAGTATTAGTTTCAAACCCTGGAGGGGGTTCTTCCTGTTCTGACGATGGGATCGAAATTTCACCCTGTAAAATCTTAGGTAGCTAGCTTCGCCTATGGCTTTGAAAATATGCAAACCCAGCCTGTGAGTTAGGTGGCAAGGCTTGGACTCTATTCAAAACTTCTGCATAAGACTTAACATCTTTAAAAATATCATCATAAACAAATACTTCATGTTCATATGCCTTTATATTACAATGTATGTAACGCCTACTTATAATTTGGTAGGGGTCATATTTTTTGTGCTCAATATTTAATAACTTTACTTCTTCCAATGACTCGGCCTCTACCTTAGAATGGCCTAAATTTGATAAATGAAATTTCCCGACATGAACAGGGAAAGATGGCCATGCTTTTTTCTGAAGTGCTTTTAATTCCAATCCAACACCGCCCTTGGCTATCTCATGAGCTACTTCTCTGCATACCAATCTGTCTGGTAAGAATTTTGGGAGTGCGTGGGGGGGAATGGAACATCCATAAACCATAATATAGGAAAAAATTTCCTCAATAAACCAGTGGCCAACTGATTTAATACTTTCTATGACTGCATCAGAAATGCGAGGGGGTTCGCATCCAAAAAATAATTTGTGCATAGGAATAATGACAAAATGACAAACGTCATAAAAAACGTCTTTAGATTTTTCTTCCCAATGGGCCAAGTGGTATTCATGAATGGGTTCTGGACATGAGATGCTCCAACTTCAATTCAATAATGGAAATGGGGTCATAAAACAGATTGCATCCATAATGTATGCAAACATATAAAAAGACACTGGTTGTCCCTTTGACTTGGCTGCTTTATAATTTAAAATTTCTTGCGGTAGGTTATCCGATAAAATTTTATGCNAAAACCATTTCCTTCTGAAACTTCCTCTAAGAAGGGTACCTAGTCTGCATGAAAGTGACAGGGATCTTTTCTCCCGAAAAGTCTGCATAACATCATGGCTATATAAACCATATATTCGTTTAAAGAGGCTGTAGCATAAATCCCATGAGTATCATCCCTAAACTTTTCTTCAGACCTCGCCCAACCTCTAATCATGTTGGGATATGTCTGGTCTGCCTCATTTCATTCCTTTCTCTGAAACTCGGCTAAAAATTCAGCATTAAAGGTGTGTTTATGATTCGGCGAGAGTTTATACATTACTTGAATGTGCTCATGCCTGAATGAGCCGACGATAGCTCCTTGCTCGTTTAGAATGCTCCTTGTGGGGATATCAACTTTATCCAGAGCCCAGTCGATCATATCAGTATACGCCACTAGCCTCGGACGCGCAACAACCTTATGAAGCTCAGACTCAGCAATGTCCTGCAGATGATTTTCAGAACCAAGGTCAGCATTCTTTAGCTCGTCCTCCAACAATTCGGAAATTCGAGTCCATGATTTGATGGAGTGTATGGCATGTGGAGTGGTATCAAAGATAATATCACCTTCCTGTGTGTCTTCATTTTTCTTCGGTGCCTTTTTAGGTGCCATGGCTCTGCGTTTGACTTGAAAATCTGTCACAGAGAGTGGATGAAAAAGCTCAGCTTAAAATGAAAATACAAACGTTCGAATGTTTACTTTGAATATATTTTAAAAAATGACGAGATTTACACAACTGTCACGAAATTAAATCTCTTAATGCAACTGATATTTTACCTAGATACGCTTTAAATGTCCGTACTTAGGCGCTGTCGATTTTTTTTCAAATAAAACGAGAAACTTACTTAATCAGAAAACGAAGCATTAATGAACACTTAAAGAATGATTATCATTAAACCTATTTTAGAAAGAGGATTTATTAGTTTTAATTATGGATTAAATCTGAAAACATCACTTTTCGGGGTTTCGAAAGTTTTGATGTCAAAAGGTATATCGTCGAAAAAGCCCGATCACCGAAATCACGATGTTTTAATTAATACTTAAATGTTTTTATCACATCAATTAATGAAGATTAGATGCTATTGGGATTTTGGAAATCCTGATGTCGAGTAGTATGCTACCAATAAAGTCCGATCGTCGAAATCGCGATGGCTTGTTTGTTTTAAACATGACTTAACTTATCTTAATTAATTGAATAATCATGATTTGGGCCCCAAATATAATTAGTTTAATCTAATATGATTTATGAATCGGGGTTTCAGAAATCGGGATTTCAGAAAACATGATGACAAGAGACACGCTCTTATAGAACCGCGAATCCCGAAATCGCGACAAAATTATGTTAACCTTAAACCCTTCTTAGGAGAGACTAAACTAATCGCGGAGTTTTAATTAAGCTTAAAACTTATCGGGAAATCGGGGATCGGGGTTTCGTGATTCAATTTACAACAAACATCTGTTTACAGAAAACCACGAATCCCGATTTCTTTAATGTTTGAATTAAAAAATCACAAATTTAAGATTACAATTCGTTTTAAATAATTTTTCAAAGAGCGTTGGAAAACTTAAATTCTTGTAAAAAAAAATTCCAATCGTTAACCAAAAATAATGATAAAAAGGTATCGCGAATTTAGAAATGAAAAAATTCTTATTGTAGGAAAGTCGAAACCCGAAAAACACAAATTTAGTCCTTAAGGACGAAAAATTTAGGATGTGTTTCATCACACTGGATCAGAATTTCAAAATTTGAAGTTTGAAAAATAGGGTTTCTTTATAAAACCCTAAGTTGCAGTTGCAATTGCAGTCTCAGAACCAGTTGCAGTACTAGTTGAAGTATCAGTCGTAGTACCAATTGCAGTCACCCTTGAAGTTTTTAAGAGTTGGTGATGATTTCCACTGCTACCAAATGGTGCCACTACCTGCAAATGCCATCAGGGGTATGTACTCACACATGTTTAAATTGTTAAGATTTAAAGGGTATTTGTAGGAGAAGGGATCTCTTGCCATAGATCCAGAAGGATCTCAAGATACAATACATTCATAGGAATTATGCAACCCAGGTATGATTATTTGGATATGCATCCATTTTCTATGATATTATTTTGATCAGTGTTGCATATTGTAGCTATGACCATCATACTAACCTTTGGTCAAAATTATTAAAGTTGATATCATAGAATTTATTCTCTAACCCAACCTTCTGTCAAGATAGCATATTGTCTTAGTACAAAATGACAGGTTGAAGAAAGAACTCGTCATCTTGAGTGAAGAAGATTTGGAAGAAAAGAAACACACTCATTCTCGAGGACAAGGCTCCAGGTTCCAGGTTTGATTATTTAAATAAGATTCAAAGTTGCACATGACAAGTTGATAACTAGTCTTTGAAAAGTACTATACCTTGTAGCATGTGAGCATATTGAGATAAAGGCTTAATGTAATCATTTGCATGATACAAACTAACATCTCCTCTAGGAGAAATCTCTTGTTTTAGTTCCAGGTTGCCATGGAGGAATATTTGATCACAACACTATAAGAGTGTTGACCTCATTTCGTATTGTATTTCTTATTTTTGATCTTTTCTTCAGACATGTCACAAGTGATATCTCTAAAGGAGCTACTATGATGATTATTCTTATTTTTGTTTTATCTACTATTATCAAAAGAGTATTATTCTTGTTTTTTGGCCTTGTTTCAGGTCACAAGTGATAACCTAGAGGAAGCTATAGTGAAGTTTTTTCAATGCAACATATTATATGAGACATAAAACAGACTATGTACATGACCATATACACTCATGTACCAAAGAAGATAAAGAAGAAGCTATCTCTTGCGATTCAGAGTATCTCATATGAAGATTGATTGAAAGGAGCAGAAAGCTCCAAAGATGACCAAAGATTAGAATGGGAAACATAGCTCGTTTGAAGCCTAACTCAGTCTTTCATACTTATACTTGGTATTCAACACCAAGTATATCCTGTAAGAGATGATGAAGTCCTTGAAGAATCAGAAGAAATCGACAGTAAGATTGATAACAGAAATGATCATATGAAGAGACAGATGCCGTGAGAAGACTAGATCGTAGCTTCAGAAACCTCTAGGAGATATGAAATCTCTTGGGAAGATTCCCTTGTTTCAGTAACAGAGAAGGAAGCCAGTCAGAAATACTAGGATATGGATTCCTCTGTGAGACTAGAAGAGAAGTCAGTATTGACTTCCAAGATTGATCTATACAAATCAAGCATGTTACAGATGTATAAATCCTGATGTGTGTCTAAAGGATTCTCCCAGCAAGAGGGAGAAGACTATGACGAGACACTTATTGAAGAAATAGTTCCAATACTTATGAAGACAAACAAAACAACCATGATTCATATACAATATGAGATGTAGGGGGAGAAATACCCATATTTAAAATTGAGTGGCAGTTGGTGCAGTACATTAGTTGGTTCATGGAGACATGACTACAATGAAATATAAAGTTACCTCCATGAAAGAAGAATAGCTAGCTTCAGTATTAGTTATTGAGCCACTCTCAGTTTCAAATGAAGTTGTTGTTGTGATAGAATAAGAGGAGTTACTCTCATATTTTAGTAATCACAGTGAGAATGAAGTAGTCATTCTCAGCCTCAGAGCAAGTGCAGGTACAGAGTCCCATTTCCAGAAGGAACAGTTGCAGGAAGAGGAGAGGACATACTCTCAATCAGTGAGACAAATAGTGATTTTTCGAAAGCACATAGAGTTAGCACATGATTGTGCAGATTGAGTTGTAGTTGGGCAGGTGTACCAAATTAGTACAATGTAATGAGAAACTTTGATTTGAATATTGAAGATATAAAGACTCATGTCTTCCAGTTGAAGGAAGATTTGTACATGTTGAAGAAATCTCCTAGAGCCTTATATGGCAGAATTGAGAGTTTCCTGAAGAGCTTGGGATTTACCAAGAGTAAATCTAATTCTAACCTTTATCTCAAGGTTATTAATGATGAGATAGTGATGTTACTACTATATGTAGATGATGTATCCTTGATAAGATGAAGAAAATCTCATCACATATTTCAAAAGAAGCTCGCCACAGAGTATGAAATTCAAAGAATTTAATATTGTCTCTCTAGAAGTCATGCATCATTGTTTGCATGTTAACCGTAGGTTGTTCAAATATCAAATAATCTTGGATCGGTTGTGCCTGGTAAAGATCCACATAGAATATCATGTCAATGTTTCCAAAGTATTTCGTGTGCACATGTTTTATGCTTCTTAGTCGGTTGTCAATGGAATAAAAGAAGCAACTTCCAATCAAAGATGCCTCAACCATAAACACAATTTGGAGTTCATCATAAATCTTAGACAATGTATCTAACATTTTCTTGCTAAGTGGAAGAAAATGTGACTTGTTAAAAGGCATTAACAATGCAAGGTGGACTGTTGTTCCCCCTGCATTATATGCAGCTTTTCTTTTGTATCCAACTATTAGGCCCTTTGGTTTCATACTATCAAATGAATTGTTTGAATCATAGATTCATATAATCATTTGGAACAGTTCTTTCGCTTTGAATGTCTTGCTTGTTCTCGCTCCACCTGTAAGGAAAAAGTGAACAGGAGTGTCCATGTTCAAGTGTTTTTTAAGCACAATGTCCTTTAGAATTGTTTGTTTTTCTCAATTGAATAGACATCTTATTCTGTGGTATTCATTATTTTCAATAAGGAAAGGATGTTTTGTGACTTGAAAACCAAGATTGATACGTTTTTCAATGCCACCTTCTCGAGGATGAGGCAAATACGCTTGCAAGTCATAGGAATCGTAGGGAGTTCTGATTGCTTTTCAGTTTGTGAATGTCTCATCAAGATTGTCAGGGTTTTCTAGCTCACTAACTATTATTTATAGATCACCCCATGTTGGATTAACATTGTAAGTAAATTTATCTACATTGATTTTCACTATAGTCTCAGAGGCAACATACGTAGCTTCCCATGTAGAGAAGTTATGTTTTAATGTCTCTTCGTTTTCATCAAACGGAATGTATAACAACAATTATTCTCTACAATAGTTTTCATAGTCATAATGTTTATTGTATTTGACAAACCATATCACAGAGGGTTTTTTTCTTTTTGATATGGGCGCACCATTTATTTTGTAATGCGATATAAATTCTACTAAGCAGATGTGCCTAATAGGAGATGGACGATGAAGGTAATAATCAATAATAGAGTGACATAGTACGTCTTCTAAATTGTCAGTCTCTTGTTCTAGCAAAC